>OX387422.1:30914596-31003103 GCA_947563755.1 Lochmaea crataegi | reverse complement strand
AAAATCCAAACAGAACTTTTTCAATTTTATATGTTTTATCCGAATTCTATCTGATTCCTCTTTATGTTTGTGTGCAATGTATCAAAAGAAGAGTGGTGACTTTACCGTTAGTCTACAAACATGATTCAGTGTATCAGGAAAAGTTGTCGCTTTCAGTGCAACGTCCCTCTTCTCCTAACTGAATTATTATCCTTTCGCGAAAGTTTTGCGATTTACTCCTGGTGGTTCCCTTGTAAGAATGGTCGCGTATATTTTAATTTCTGTCATCCTCGCACTCGTTAACTAAATGTTTTGTTCGAGTTCAAAGAAATCAAAGTAGATATTCCGAAAACTTTTCTACTGAAATTAACATTTAGGTTACTGCTAGTGCTCTTAATGCCTAGAGGCTTCAAACAGAGACGTATCGCGTATTTTTTTCTGTTAACTCAGAAATAAAGATATTTTAGACTTATACATAGTTTAATCTAAAATCAGTTTGAAACCAAAAAAATATTTCAAAGAACTGCATGTCGGATCCAAATACCGCAAAAACTCATTATAGAATATATGATTTTTCAATGATGTTCATGTGAATCAATAGATATCACGATTGTTAGTAACAAAAACTTTGCAGTGGTGAAAAATTTTGCTTAAGGAAATTGACCAAAAAGTGCTATAAATCATACATATGAAACTACATAGGCAAAAACTGTATTGATATTGTATATGTAGGTTAGGTTACGTTAGATCTATGAAATTTGATGTGTAAAAATATGTCATTTGTGGTTATGATTTATGTCACATTGAAAGAAGGTTTTTTTTTAATAGTTATCGGGGGATAAAATGAAAATTGAATGTGGGTAGTGATAGTAATGGTTGTTAATAGATAGATTTTGACAGGAGAAAAAAAAAGGGGAGTAAAAATAAAAATAACCGATTAAATTTTTAAAAGTACATTTAACTGGAAAATAGAAAGGAGTCATATAAAATTGGAGATATAAATTATAACACAAAGGACATATTTGGCGATTATACTAAATTAAAAAATTGACAGGATTCAGCACAGGGAAGTAATATTACAATTATTTCAATAATAATTAAATTTGAATACATAATCATATTGGCATTTGGAAATAATAAGAATAGAATATATTTGAAGACTGAAGAAACATAAAAATACATTATAAATTTTAGAACATTAGAAAATTTTATATTGGATACTTAGAAAATTAATTAAGTGATTCGAACATAAAATCAATTCTTTAAAGTAATAATTATAATTAATTCATAAATTTAAAAATTATAAATTTTAAATTAAATTGTTAATAAATAAGTATTTTTGAGACAGGATATCATTTAAAAAAAATAATAATTAAGTATTGAACCCAACCCTGAGAAATAAATTAACAACTAAATTAAATAATAATAATATATAATTAATTACATAAAATTTAATAAAACAAAAATTTTAAATAGGATAAATTTAAATATCATTATAAAATGTCGACCAAACGTGGGGCTTTGTAGAATTTAGATTTGGAAAAGTGACAATTACAATAATAGTATTTTTTTTCAGAATTAATTATAGAAATAGTTTTTGTAAAAGGAGATAATTATTATTATTAATTGATAATTTGAAAATAAATTTAAAAAAATATATATAAATAAATAAAAATGAATACCAGGAGTAAATGTTTAATGGTTAGTTCTAAAGAGATGAACGAGGAAAGTGAAGAGAATGAATGTGTTAAAGTAGACTATATACAAGAAAAGGGACAAATAGTAGAAACGAATAAAAAATTACAAGAAAATACATTGGAGGAGAAGGTAGATGTAACAAATGTGGTTGAATCAAGAAAGATGAGCAAAGAAGTTAATGTAATGGATATGCTAAATAAGTTGATGGAAAATATGAAACAAGGACAAGATGAATTAAAAAACAAAATAGAACAAGGACAAAGCAAACTGGAACAAGTTGAAAACAAAATAGAACAAGGATTAACCAAAACAGGAAATGGAGACGACGTTAGAAAAGAAATTTGAAGAGGGGCAGAAAAAGTTGGAGAGAAATATAAAATTACAAATTATGAATAACTGCGAACAAATTAGAGAAGAACTAGTTAAGGAACAAGACAAATTCAAGATTGAAGTAATAGAAGAGATGGGTAATGAAGTGATTCAGAGACACAAAGAAATCCAAAAGCAGATAGAAGAATTAAAAATGGAAAACTCACAGGAAATAAGAGAATTGAATAAAAGATATGAAGGGGGTATCAACAAAATTCATAATCAAAATAAGCAAACAGATGAAAGTATTATCAAATATCAGCAAACAATAGAAAATAAGGTGGAAAACATAAAGCAGCAATTCCAGGAACAGGATGACAAAATAAAAATGATGGAACAGAAAATGGATGATGAGTCAAAAAGACATATATTAGTGGAATATAAAGAAACCAAAAAAAATTGGAAGAAATAAAAAATGAAATGGTCGTATAAAAAGAAAAATGGTTGATGGAATTGGAAAAAGAAAAAAAAGGAGGAAAAACGATAATATCTTGTCATAATGGAGAAAATAATCACAAGTTTGTTAGCAATATAAAAAAATTACATCCAAAGGTGTTTATAGATATTATTAAAAATAAGTCAAAGTATATAACTTTTTGGAAAAATAGAGATATGAATCATAGGATGGAACAAACATATTATAATCAGAGTGGAAGTTATTTGAATGAAAGAATAAATGAAAATAAGTTTGGAGGAAATTATCTTACTAGAAGTAATTTTGATAAGGAGAACCAAAGGAATATAAATCTAAGAAACTATAAAATAGAAATTGGAATAGTTATAGTGATAATAGAAGGAAATTTTAATAAAGATAATAATAATTCAAATTTCAAATAGAATCAAACAAGAAGTCAGCAGGTTTCTGTAAGAACTAGTACAAAACCATATAAACAAACAAATTACAAAAGAACGGAATCCAAACACATGTTGAATCAAGTAATGAAAATAATAAGGAATTTTGATTAAGAAGCCTCCGAAAGTAAATTTATATATATAAGTTTATATGAACATCCTTCCGAATTGGTTAATTTAAATCAGAATTGCATTAGTTAAACATTAAAAAAAAAATCTGAAATGTAGATAGAAAATGAACTAAATATTAGGAATTAATGGGCAATAATAACAGGATGAAATGATGAATAAAAAAAAATTAAAGCAGGATAGGATATTAGTGTGGATAATATGGAGTATAGTAATTATATTAATTGATTGGATAATAAGGAGAGTTCTGATAATAGTATGGTTAATAGGGAGTATAGGAATTATAATAATGGAATGGATAGTTAATAGGAGAATAATGAAAAAAGGAGTAATACATGTGAATAATATAGAAATTGGAATAATAATATAAAAATATAGATAAAAGAGGGAGTTAATAAGAAAGAACTGATTTATTTCGAGGGATTTTCAATATCAGAAATATATATAAATTTGAGGAGCAAAACTAAAAAAAAATTGCATTTGTTCTTGGTAGGAATCTGTTGAAGAAAATTAAGTTAAATTTTTATGTTGAAAGATAGAATGAGATGTTATTGTAATTGTTATATAAAAAAAAGTTATAAGTTAGATAAGTTATAGTTGTGAAAATAATGTTTTTAAATTCAAAACTGTGACATACAGTGTGTGTCAAATATTTTAATTAACTCTATTTGAAGGCGAAAGGCGAAATAATGATTTTATCACAAAACTGATTGTGCCAGTCGATTTTTTTGCCAAAAAAACCCCTCTTTACGAATTTGTAGCATTTTTTATAATTTTTTTGTCGAAAATTTAGAACAAAGGGGGTATGGAAATATTTTGCGATACAAAATGATTTTTTCTAACTCCCATAATCCTTGGAAATATAAACTCAAAATTCACTAAAATATGTAAAATTGTCCCCTCTATCGATTGGTGAAGACTAGAACGTTCTATCTTTCCTATTTGTCGAGTTATGTGTATTTTTTGTTTCGAAAAGTGGATTTTCGAAAATTTCATGACTATTTGAAGGCGAAATAATGATTTTATCACAAAACTGATTGTGCCAGTCGATTTTTTGGCCAAAAATACCCCTCTTTACGAATTTTTAGCATTTTTTATAATTTTTTTGTCGAAAATTTAGAACAAAGGGGAAATATTTTGCGATACAAATTGATTTTTTCTAACTCCCATAAACCTTTGGAAATATAGACTCAAAATTCACTAGAATATGTAAAATTGTCCCTTCTATCGATTGGTGAAGACTAGAGCGTTCTATCTTTCCTATTTGTCGAGTTATGAGTATTTTTTGTTTTGAAAAGTGGATTTTCGAAAATTTCATAACTTTATTTGAAGGCGAAATAATGATTTTATCACAAAACTGATTGTGCCAGTCGATTTTTTGGCCAGAAAAACCCCTCTTTACGAATTTTTAGCATTTTTTATAATTTTTTGTCGAAAATTTAGAACAAAGGGGGTATGGAAATATTTTGAGAAACAAATTGCTTTTTTCTAACTCCCTTAATCCTTGGCAATATCGACTCAAAATTAGGGCTGGGCGATTATCAAAAAACATAATCGATTATCGATTATATAAAATAATCGATTATTTTCGATTAATTGATTAATCGAAAAAAATCGATTAATCTAAAATAATCGAATAATCGAAAATAATCGATTAATCTAAAATAATCGATTAATCGAAAAAAATCGATTAATCGAAAAAAATCGATCAATCGAAAAAAATCGATTAATCGAAAATAATCGATTAATCGATTAATCGAAAATAATCAATTTTCGATGATTCGAAAATTTATTATTTTTCATTATTCTTGATAACGGCAGCTGGACCGCTACCGAAACTTTAAAAATAGAGTTTCAACAAACATCGTGATCAAGAACTATTATATTTAACTAATTTTTTCCCTAACTCACGCCTTTAAAAATATTGACAATTTGGAACATACGAAAATATTTTGAAGTTTAAGACTTAAAAAAATTGTCAAGATTTGCCAGTCGATTTTCCGGTCCAAAAAACCCCTCTTTACGAATTTTTAGCATTTTTTAAAATTTTTTGTCGAAAATTTAGAACAAAGGGGTAGGTATGGAAATATTTTGTGAATCAAATTGCTTTTTTCTAACTCCCTTAATCCTTGGCAATATCGACTCAAAATTCAGTAAAATATTTAGAATTGTCCCCTCTATCGATTGGTGAAGACTAGAACGTTCTATCTTTCCTATTAGTCGAGTTATGAGTATTTTTTGTTTTGAAAAGTTAATGACAATTATAAATATCATTATAATACATGAAGTTAGATGGTTCAATAGGAAAACTATTTAGGGTAAAGGAGGGTTTTTCGTACCGGTTGATAAATCGTACCTCTAGGTTATTTATATGAAATTGTGAATTTGGCGCCATCTACTTTCATTCGTTGCAAAGTTTACCTCAAATTAGCTGGTCCGTAGCAATGTGAACGTGTTTCAGCACGAGGTGGAATACTTTAAAACAATCAAAAATTTACGCGAGTATAGTTCATCAGCCCTTTGTATAAGCGAATTTTGTTGTCCAGGTAAGTAAGTGGTATCAGTTCAAGCTTCGGTATTACATGTAAGTTAAAGGTACGTTTACATTCCCTTCCAATTTGAATTGGAAGTGAAAATTTGGAGCTTGACAAATGACAAACTGTATTGTCGTTTATTTTGAAATTTATTTTCAAGGTCACGCTCACTTTCAAATCAAATTGGTGCAGGCTTGACATGGTCAAGAAAAAATTCGTAAAATTCATACATTTGTAACATGTCTATCGACCTGTTTCGATTTTACTGAATAAATCCTTTTAATTAGCGCTCGTCGTCACTAGCCACTTCCAATTATAGTTCTGTGATCCCAAATTCTTCAACCCTGATCATAAGACAATTGACGTCTGCCAACGGACGCTTCCATTTTTTCCAACGCCACGAGAGACACCCCTTTCCGTTATCGACCGCCTACAGGGAAAGTCCATCTTTCGTTATCTTTCATATCTCTAAGTATCTTATGAATTTTGCTGTGGTAAGCACAGCCCCAAGGATATAACCCAAGAATATAACCCAAAAATATAACCCAAGGATATAACCCCAAGACCTAAGCTATGATATAAGCCCTAGCCAAGGATAGAACCCCAGGATACAGCCCTAGATCAAAATACCGCCCTAGACCAGGACACATCAGTTCAGATCAAGACCTGACTATCTTCCTCAGGAAACCAGTTCCTATAAGCTAAGTACCTAACTATAAAAGTACAAATTCCTGTTCATTTGCTGTGGCATAATAAATTATACATTTGTGTTAATTCTATTTTTATTTTTTTTCTAAATCCTCAACTATAAATGTTGAGGGAGATATCGCCCGGGGTCACTTTTATTATTAACTTTTATTTAAATTTTACAAGGCGTTTCTACCTTTTCCGCCTTAGTTTTTTAGTACTTTTTATCGTCAAAAAGGTAGTGGCGCCCTCAATTTTTACAACCTTCCTGTAACACTTGTGCAGCATAAACTTGGGGTCGAATCACCCTTGAGAGGAGTCTCTAGCCGGAGCCCTTCGAGCTGGTGCCCTTTCAGGTTACAGCCATTTACCGTTACAAATTTGACATTTAAAGGTTAGTTTTATGTTTAGTTGTAGTGTAGGTTCTTGTGTTCTTTCAAGATTTATAAGATTTCAAAGAAAAAAATATGTTAAGTGAATGTGAAGATTCAGATTACTGTGAAGTAATAAATACTGAAGCAGAAGAATATTCTAATTTTAATGATGAAAAGTTTTTGAAATTCGTTTCAAACTATCCTTGTATATATAAGACACAATTAAAAGGATACCGCAATAAGCTTCTAAAAATGAATGCTTGGGAAAGTATTTCAACTTCAATGGGTACAAGTGGTAATTTATGTTTGTTATGTAGTTTTAGTTTTACACAAATGACAATACTTTCTTTGATGTAAAATATAAATGTATATTATGGATTCTTTTTATTTTAGTGGAGTTATGCTTAAAAAAATGGAAAATTCTTCGAAAAAAATATAATAGGGAAAAAATAGAATTGAGCAAACATTCAAGAGTGGGGCGGGGGCCACTCAGCTGCCTAAATGGAATTTGATGTCATATTTTGAATTTATGTTTGATAAGATGAAGCCAAGGTCGTAAGTACATCTTCAATTTTTATTAAATACAAATTTTCTATTAACATATATTTATTGTTTTAAAGGTCATCATCATCTTTAAAAGAAAACAATATTGCTAGTAACTCGGCTAGTACAAGTACAGTTCATCGCTTTTATAGCATACCTGAAGTGGATGATGATGATTTTCAAGTTAATTATGCTACAGAGCAAGTTTTGCCTCCAAAATCCAAATCCATTATTGAAAAAGTGTTACCAAATTCCCCCCTTTCAATCATTCCCCAGCGTCAGAACATCCCGAGAAAGACTTTAAAAAGATCCATAAGAAAACAAGATCCAGTCGAGGTAGAAGATCCAATGGTAAAGGTTTTGGGAAAAAATCAGTTCTTCTTTTGAGTCATTGGAAAAATCATCAAAATCAAATGTTATCAATAAAGATAAAGTGACTGATTTTTGTACATATCTGGGCTCCGAAATTAGGGAGTTACCACCAGACGTTCGAGAAGAATTTATGGACGAAACTCTAATCCGATTGCTTCAAAATAAAAGAAAAAAGACTGCTTAAACTATATTTCATTTAAAAATTTTGTTCTTGATGTGTTGTTACTTATAGATCTCTGAATTTTGTTCCTAAAATGATTAATATTAAAATAACATAAACATTAAATTGGTTTAAACCACTTTTATTAATTATTTAACAAAAAAATTTTCATAAAAATCTCTTTTCAGTTTAACCAAAACAAACTTTAAAAAGCAGAATATATAAATTACATCTCACAACAATTAATTTGTTCTTTGGATGTATTCAAGTTGCCAAGGACAAACATCACTTCCTATTGGACTATTTAAATAATCTTTTATGAAATTTCGAAAGTCCCAAGCCTCTCTTGCAGCATTTCTATTTCCAAATCTAATTTGTGGATGTCCTAAAGCATTGCCTAAAGGTATTTGGTTCCTCCACTCTCCATCTACAAGTTCTCCATTGACTTCTCTATCAGCAAAATTGTTACTGCAGTAAAAATGTGAGTCCTGCTTTTGTGCCCGAATAAAGTTATGCAAACAAGTGCATGCTTTTATTATACCATCCAGGCTGACCATTAATTTCTCTATGAAAGATGCGAAACCTTGCCACCATTATTCCTAGGGTGTTCTCGATAGTTCTTCTGGCACGCGACAATCTGAAAATCCAATTAATTAATTATAAAATGACAACAAATTAATTTAACTTACCTATAATTAAAAATCTGTTCATCAACAGGCATTCTTAAATTTCTCCTTTTACTATAAGGTCTTAATACATTTATATGAAGTGGAAAAGCTTCATCCCCAATATAAAATATTGGAAGCATATTATTTGTACCTGGCAGAGGGTTATGTCTCGGAATATCTCACTCATTATTAAAAAGCATTTTTCCAAATGTGGAGTGTTTTAAAACACCACCATCGCTTTGAGCTCCATATGATCCAATATCCACACATGTGAAGTTGTATTTTGCATCACATACTGCAAGTAAAATGATGCTAAAGTATTTTTTATAATTATAGAACTGAGATCCTGAGTTTACTGGAGCTCGAATCCTGACATGTTTACCATCTTTTGCTCCTAGGCAATTAGGCAACTGCCATAATTGATAAAAATCATTATCAATTTTTAACAGTTCTTCTTGTGTTGGTTTTTTTAAATAAATTGGTGACAATATTTCCCATAAAACGTTACAAGTTTCCCTTATGATATTACAAATTGTCGATTTGTGAATTCTAAATGCATAGGCAAGACTTACATAAGAATCTCCTGTAGCCAGAAACCTTAATGTCAGTATAAGTCGTATACTCGGTTGTATAGCCTCTCTAGGTGAGTTTTTTTTTAAATGGGGTCCACAAATTGAAAGTAAATAATCAAAAGATGAAATACTCATCCTAGTAAAATTAAAAAATAGTTCAGGATCACTTCTTCGAATTTCAGCTACTAAATTATGAAAAAATCCAAACTGGTGTCGTTTTAAATAAATGTCTTTTACCCAAACTCGTCTATTGCGGATGACATTTTTTGAATTTTTTTTTTAATCTAAATCGCATAACACTAATTACAGCACTAAGAGCCCCTAATATACAAACTTTAAAAGTATCTCCAGTATCCATTTTTACAAAACTTTAAAAATAATTATATTTTTATTTTGTTCACATTTTCATTGATAGGTAACCTAAAAAACAATTCAATTTTCAATATAAACGGTCAATCATTTAGTTGTCAAAAATTTCCAATTGCAATTCAAATTGGAAGTGAATGTAAAGGTACCTTAATTATTTTTGTGATAATATGGAGTGATACTTAACTGTTTAGTTATAATTTAGGTTAGGTTTTACCATTATTTTTGAAAGATTCAATAATTCGTTAAATCGTACTTCTGTAGAGTCTGACATATCGTATCGGTACTAATTATCAAAATGTGATAGGATTCCTCTTCCGAAGTGTGCTCTACAAAACGGAACAAAAAGAATCAAGAGGAGCACTCAAGGTGCTGCTATTTTAACCAGTACTCCCAATAAAGAAGAATTGGAAGCTGCAAAACTCACACATAGGAATCAGTGGCGGCTCGTGAACTTTTAAGAGGGGAGGCTGGACATAAAACGTTTTTGTAAAAATATACTCTTTTCAGCCAAAATTAATTGTTGACCAGCAAGAACCAGCCTCAGTGCACTGTTGTCAGATTTAAAAATAACTACTGAAAAATGGGAATTAATTGTAAAATTTAAAAATTCTTAGATAAATAGGAAATAAAATTTTTAACAAAATATTTCTGGTGCTATCAGGTGGATAAATTGGTGAAGAGGCTGAGCCGTCTTAGCCTCCTTCGAGGAGCCGCCATGATAGGAATAAGAGAGTTAAATCCGTTAAGAGAAAGATAAGTGACGAAACTTGTATTCCAAGTAGGCCAGGTTCTTCGAAAGTTGCTCAAAAAGTCATCAAATGATGAGTATAATATTCATATAGCAATCAATTTGAACGAGTGGTACTAAACTATCTGCGAGAAGGCTTGTAAAATATGATACAGTGTCTTAAGTGCAAAAAAATGGTATCACGAAGAATGCATTGTACAAGCCAGGCCAAAAAAATACAAAAGTATTTTTTGCAAAAGCTAGAAAGATATAGGTTTTTTTATTAAACCATTTTCCTACTAGGATAGTAGTATTTTTTGCAAAAGCTAGAAAGATATAGGTTTTTTTATTAAACCATTTTCCTACTAGGATAGTAGTTGGAGCTATGAACAAGCCAGAAATATGTTATTGAATTATCATATTTTTATTTTATTTCCAGAATGACTGTTTATTTTCAATACCTAAATCATTGACTGTTTATAAGTAACTTGTGATGTTAATGTTTATTTTTTATATCAAATAAAGAAAGGATGTTTTATGTATTTATAAATGCTCAAGTAGAATAAAGTTTATTTATCTACGACCACCATTAAAATAAGCATTTACAAACTCATATAAATACGTGAAATTACATTTTATACATACGTCTAAAGCGTGCGAAAAAGAACAATGCTTTTGAAATGAGATAATCATTATAACACTCTTTTTTATTTGTATATTAATTAAGTTACCTTAGATAATTTTGTGTTTTGTTTTCTGTCAAAGGTTCTGTAATTGTAATAATTTTGTACTGTCATCAAGAAGTGTGAAAAGTGAATGGTCAATAACTGTCAGAATCTGTCAAAAATTGTCAAAAATGGTTAAAAATAGTCAATAATTGTCAAAATTTTTGAAAATTGTCAAAAATGGTCAATAATTATCAGAAACTGTCAAAAATGGTCAATAATTGTTAAAATTTCGAAAAATTGCCAAAAATTGTTAAAATTTTGAAAAAATGTTCAATAATTATAAAAAACTGTCAAAAATGGTCAATGATTGTCAACATTTTTGAAAAATTGTCAAAAATGGTCAGTATTTGTAAGAAACTGTCAATAATTGTTAAAATTTTGAAAAATGGTCAAAAATTGTCAAAATTTTGAAAAAATGGTCAATAATTATGAAAAACTGTCAAAAATGGTCAATAATTGTTGAAAATTATCAAAATTTTTGAAAAATTCTCAAAAATGGTCAATAATTGTCAGAACCTTTCATAAATGCTCAAAAATGGTCAATAATTGTTGAAATTTGGAAAAATGGTCAAAATTTTCGAAAAGTTGTCAAAAATGATCAATAATTGTCAAAAATGGTCAATAATTGTTAAAATTTGGAAAAATAGTCAAAAATGGTCGAAATTTTCGAAAAATTGTCAGAAATGATCAATAATTCTCAAAACTGGTCAATAATTGTCGAAAGTGGTCAATAATTGTTAAAATTTGAAAAAATGGTCAATAATTGTTAAAATTTGAAAAAATGGTCAAAAATTGTCAAAATTTATGAAAAGTTGTCAAAAATGATCAATAATTGTCAAAAATGGTCAATAATTGTTAAAATTTGGAAAAATGGTCAAAATTTTTGAAAAATTGTCAAAAATGATCAATAATTGTCAAAACTGTCAAAATTGGTCAATAATTGTCAAAAATGGTCAATAATTGTTAAAATTTGAAAAAATGGTCTGAAATGGTAAAAATTTTTGAAAAATTGTCAAAAATGATCAATAATTGTCAAAACTGTCAAAATTGGTCAATAATTATTAAAATTTGGAAAAATGTTCTAAAATGGTCAAAATTTTTGAAAAATTGTCAAAAATGATCAATAATTGTCAAAACTGTCAAAATTGGTCAAAAATGGTCAAAAATGGTCAATAATTGCTAAAATTTGAAAAAATAATTATCAATAATTGTCAAAATTTCAGAAAAATGCTCAAAAATGGTCATTCTATTGTGCATAAGAAACAAGCTTCTATCGGCGGTCCGACGACCGCTCACCTTTTTTTTGGATTGGTGTAACACTAAAAAAATTAAAAATTAGACGGAAAATGTTCTTATTGCATATTTCTCGGAAAAGTCAATGGAAATCATCAACGTATGTTCCCATTATTCAATGTTGAAAACTACTATAAATTTAAATTTAAACATTGATATAAGTAAATTTCATAAACTTATTACCTTCATAAAACGACAATCAGAGAGCCATAAACCAAAAAAATCAAAAATTTTCACAAGGGAACAGATTTTGGATTTTATAAATGAATAGATAATGAATTTCTTATGATGAAGGTAGGCAATAATTCAAACGCAATTATTAAAAAGAGAGGTTATGTAATATATAATTAAGGGAAATTATTTTTAATGTGGTCGTAGATAAAACATTGTATGATACTCATGCGTGAATTACTTTTTCGCACTCGTTGCGAAAAAAGGCACTATCTACGCTCGTGCCTTTCATTTTCGCAGCTCGTGCGCAAAAGTATCACTTCACGCACTTGTATCATAAATAACTATTTTTTAAGAATTTGGCTTTCACTGCATTGACGGGTATATGCCCTGCCAAGGTACGATTTTTCAACCTCGTGGTACGATTTATCATACCAGTTTTATTAATCGTACTAATGTATGCTTCTAGAAAAGAGTTGATTATTATTATGAAAAAGCTTAACACAGGGCCGCACCAACCACGTGTGCAATGGGTGCACAGCACACGGGCGGCGGCAAGCCTAAAAGGGCGGCGGCCGCCACTTGATAATACAATTATTGTAGCAAAAAAATACGGTCAGCAAACAATTGTTGTCACTAAATCCAAAAATGTTTTTTCTAAAGTCTAAAGCAATATGCCGGGCATCAATAAAAATAAAAATAACTCTTTCCTACGATCACTACCCAAAGTAGGCTTTTGCACACTCAAATCTAACCGCAAAGTTGATGTTTTCCGCGAGCTGTCATAATTTGACATTATTGGCGCTCTTAAGCAGAAAGTAACTTTGGCGCACGCCTAATTTTATTTATAGATAAAAGAGAGCTAGTAGTTATTTTAATATACATTGTAGAATAAATAAAAATTTTAGTTGATTTTCTAATATGTTAAAGCATCCAACAGTATTTTCCGTAATAATTTAATGAGAAATAGGGAAATCTAAAAAATATCTGACATTAATGTAATAAGTGTTGCCTACGTACATAGGTACACGAAACTGCAATCTGGAAACTGCTAAGTACAAACAATGGCAATAGGTAGGCAACACAACATACTTGCAAATAACTTACGGATTATAAGAATCAAGTATGTCTATGTCAAAGAAAGAACCTAGTGCATTGTCACTGAAATATTTTTTGAGATAGTTCTGTGCTGTGTAATTGTATTAATATTTTACTATAAGTCAGTAAGTACTTAAAAAAACAAGAAAAATGGTACAAGTGATACTGATTTTTCAAATACACCGTAATTTATTTAATGAACTATAATATTCATACAACCATAAAATCATAAATCTTTCAATCATAAAGTCTATTGTCATAAGTAGGCAACACAACATACACAATTAATCTTTTGTCTTCAAATAGTAGGCTTGATATGTCAAATAAACTTCCAATATTGTAATGAAAGTAACACGTTCTTAATAAAAAATTAATTTTATTTTGGTGTGATCGTAGAAAAAATCTTGTGTGTATTTCGAGCAGAAAGTCCTTTGGTAGTCTCGACAGATTGCCGCGCTCCGCTGACGCGTCGTGCGGCAACTTTCTGTCTCGACTGCCAAAGTACTACTTTCTGCTCTTGATACACAAATAGCTATTGTCTGCATCGTTTTCATTACTTTTCTATGAATTCCTACATAAATAGTACTTATATTATGAATTGGTCTATCGGTGTTGGAAGTTATAATGCATTTGTTTTGGGTAGTAGGCATTTTAACGCTGAGTGATAAGTTATTTTCATTTAATTAATTATTTTAAATTTCCGCCAACGTTGATTGTTAAAATAAGTGGAGTGTAAATAAATAAATAAAAATGGACAAAAGTAAGTACAGCTGCTCAAAAATAAATAAATTTTATATCTAAATATATAAAGCGTTATTATTTGCAATGACATAGTTATGCGCTTCCAAGGGAGGAAAAACGGGGGTATTTTTATTAAAATTACGCATTTTATTATAAAACATGGCTTTTGGGTTATTAAATCATCGAAAATCTTATTTAGATTCAAGTAAAATATGTGTAATACAAAAAAAATTCAAAGGCGCACGTTGAGGGTTACAGGAGCCAGGGGCTGAGAAAATATGGTAATTTTATAAGTTTTGCATTTCATACTAAACATTTTCTTGTGGGGTATTAAATTAAAGAAAATGTTGTAAAGAATACATAAAAAAAATTTAAAATTATACCGTTAACGGGGAACTTGAGCACTCATCAAATTAACCGCTGGACAAAAAATAAATATATGGGCGTATAGAGAAAATTTTTTTGAACAAAAAAACTGGTCATCGATTTTTACGCCCCCCAACGTACACTCTCGGACCACATAGCTTTTTCTGAAACGGTCAGACATGAAGTTTTCCGGCTTCCAAAAAATAATTCGCCCCCCCCTACCGCGCCCCTCCTTTCAAAGATCCATCATCCAAGCGGAACGAACTTTTTTATTATTTGAGCTATCGAAATGAAACAAAAACCATTCGATTCGTAAAAATCGTCCGAGTCTATAGAATCCAAAAAAAGAGGGGTCAACCTGAAAACATATACAAGTATAGTCAAAAATAAGTAAGACCCGAAATTTTTTTTAATATGCCCAGGTGAAGGAGGGTGACAAACTCTCTTTGTCCCTAAATTTACCCCCACCCCCCCCAACCCCACATTTTTCTTGACAATCGACCCCTCCCCCCAAGTATAGCCCCGAATTGAGTGTTGAAACCGCGTATGGTGTTTTTAGGCATCGTTTAGAATAGCATATAGCAAAATTAGTGACCTTTTAATTTTTTTTTAAATGGAGTCGAACCTGGAAATTTTCATGGGCATAATGAAAATTTTCTAAAAATTTTTTTTTCAAAAGGATTTTCGACCTTTTTTCGGATTTTTAATCATATATCCTATATGCTTTATAATTTATATAGTCCATGCGTAGTTCTTGACGAGTTCTTCAAAATTGAATTTAGGTATTTTTTCATATTTTCATAAATAAGAAAGTTATATTTATATTTTCGTATAATTCCAGTGGCAGCGCCGATGGGTACGAGTCATTATTTTTTCCTAAATCTGCTCGACCGATTCTACATGGATCTTATACTTTTTTTAGGGGCGTACTGAGGGGTGAAGGGTCAAAATAAGTGTTGGCAGTTTTGTAGATTATGCATGTTCTTACGATACATGACTAGTAAATTATTAAATTAAAATTTTTTTAGATTACTTAAATAAAGAATCTAAGAAAATAATTTCCAGGGACGCACTTACGTTAAGGAGTTGATATGGGAATAACTTTAAATAAGGCATGACAATTTTGCGACTAACTTAGTGGGTTGTGGGTAGATGTATGAAATAAATATTATTTTGATATTTTTTTTATTTGTAGATGTCTGACAAACCCAAACGTTTATCTGGTGCTCAATATCGAAAACTAAAAGTTTAAAAAGTGGGAGCAGCCCAAAGAAATACTTCTAATGAATGTAACAAAGTTTTTTCAAAAAAATGTTTAAGATACTCCACAGCCATCGACTTCATATCATATAGCATATATAAGTAGCTCGAGTGGAGAGGTTTTTTATTATTTATCCGTTATATTATTTGTGTTAGAAAAATGTAATAATTTTATATTTTTTATTAAAACTAATAAGTTTAAACGTCTTTTCTCTGAACATCTATCAACGTCTTTCATTTTGTGTAGGGGTATTAGGGGGCGGCCATTTATAGTTTGCACACGGCGGCAGAAACACCTGACGCGGCCCTGGCTAAACATATTGCCAACCATATGCTGTTTATTTGGACAATGTATCAAAGAAGTTATCCTGATTTTAATTCAGTCTATTTTCTTGATATTCTGACATTCTAGATGATGTAAAGAAAACTGGTACGATATACTCAACTCTACCCTAAAAGGCGAATAATACAGTGTGACTATTTGGGTTAGAAACCTCAAATTTTCTTCGTTAGGGAACGTTTAAAAAAAATGCCGAGACACGTCAAACTGTAAATTCAGTTCTGCTTTTATTGCGAACAACCATAGCTATAATGACGTTATGAGTACGCCGTGATGACGTCATCCAATGTTTTCTTAAATGGAAACCCTGATTTTTTATAGCAAATTAAAATACCTACGCTGATAGATTCTAAAAACGACAATATGTAAATAAGTCTCAAAGATTTAAAAATAAAACCAAACCAACACCTAGTTATTTTAAAGATAAAGGTTTAAATGAATTGTTCGACAGTATCACGTCGAACAGCTGTAACTTCAGTAGGAATTCTTCCATATTGTAATGTTTTTCTTATTTATTTAAATAGTTTTTACTTGTGGTATAAAATTATACACACTATGGCTAATTACTATCTATTTATTTAAAGAAACACACACTGTATTAAACTTAATTTATATACACGCTATACTCAATGTCTACTAATTTATTTACACTCGGTATATTAGTTCTAATTTATTTTTACCACTTGAATATTACACTATTTATTCACTGTCCGATTACTAAGAACTTCTGTGAACTAACTATTGACTGTCCGTTTCACGAATTCTCTCGAACTAACTAACTGTTTACGCACTCAAAAACCCGCGTATATATAGTCCTTATCGGTTCTGGAAAGTTCTAGTATTTTATGACGCTCCTCATATGCGTAAATACTGCAATAGACCAGAAGGTTCTAGAAAGCGCATCCACCAAAATTTATAATCGAGAGACAGGACCGGCTTTGAGTTGGTGACTTCGCAACATTGCCCCCTCTTTAATAGGAAGTTTCTCCTGGAACTTCTGTGTAGCCGGGACTGAATGTTTAAATCGGCAACTGAACCCATTTCTAAACTTTCCGGTCGTATGGAAATGACAGGGCACTATCTTCATCGTATACTGATAACGGGGGGTATACCTGCAGATTAATATGTGGACACCGGTATCTTCGAAGATCACTTCCATCATATTCCTGATGACTCGCCAATCCAACTGGTTGCTCTCTATCTTAGGCATAGCTAGTTTCTTCACGTTGGATTCCAGCACATTGTCCCGAATGCTACGTAGCGCTTTTCACACATTCCGGTAGGTGGATTGATCTTGGAATTTGTTCTTTGTTACCAGGTAGAAGATGTATCGTGAATTGTGTTTGAGTCTCAGTGTCTTGCCAGGGGTTGGAGTCTGTTCTTCTATTTTTTCTAGTTGCCCAAACTTCTTTCGGAAGACGGTTGCCAGGCCTCGTGCGTTTTTATTACTGGCTGGGATGTTGTGTGCCAGTGAATAGTCTTCCGGGAGCGTGAACAAGTCTTGTCGTTGCTCTGTAGTGACTCCAAATCTAGCCTTACCGGTAACTCCATATGCGTCCAAAAACTCTTCGAAGGCAGGGTCAGAATCTTCCTGGACATGGTACGCTCCTTTTTCTATGTCATGGTCTCCTTCGAATGGCGCTAGTCGATTTTGGTGAACTACTTTCGGTTTTCCATTGGGGATCTTGCTTATGCGATAGATCACGTCATTGATCCTCTTCTTGATCAAGTACGGACCCTCCCAAGATTTTTGTAATTTTGGAGAAAAGCCTCTTCTCCTCGTTGGGTTGTGTAACCATAGTCTGTCCCCTTCTTGGAAACTGCCTTCTGTGGCCTGCGTGTCGTACCGTTTTTTCATTTTGTCGCTGGCAACTAGAAGATTCGTTCGGACCAATTCGTGTACATCGTCCATCCTTTTTCTCAACTGGATTACGTAATCTTCTCCAGCTAGATCCTCTCCAGGTCGACAACCAAATTCTACGTCACAAGGAAGCCTCATTTCGCGTTCAAATAGGATTTTCGCAGGTGTTTGACCTGTGGACTCATTGATGGCGGATCGATAAGCCAATGCAAACAGGGAAATACATTGGTCCCAATCTCTCTGGTGGCTGGATACTACTTTGGACAGGTATTTTCCAATAGTCCTGTTCATTCTCTCGACCATTCCGTCTGACTGTGGATGCAACGCCGTTGTCCTGGTCTTCTTCATTCCCAGCTTGTCACAAATTTCCTGGAATACACGGCTTTCGAAATCCCTTCCTTGATCGCTGTGAACTTCCAAGGGCACTCCAAATCGGCAGATGAATTCCTTCACCAATAAATCCGCGACAGTTGTGGCTTCTTGATTCGGGATCGCGTAAACTTCTACCCACTTTGTGACATAATCCATCACAACCAGGATGTATTTACCACCATTTTCTGTCGTCGGAAATGGTCCAGCGATGTCTAAAGCAGTCCTTTCGAAGGGGGTTCCAACATTATACTGCTTCATGGGTGCCTGGGTCGGAAAACCCTCGGCAGAAATTATTCAAAGTCGTGGAAAATTCGCATGAAAAAACCGATGAGGTACACGTGAAAAACTTTTTTCCGTACATTCTTTGGGCCTCAAGGAAGAGCGGTGCGATAGTGGCAAAAAAGTAGCAGGTCGTAAAACCTTCGGCAGAAGGAACTAAAAGTCATGGAAAACAGCCTGTAGCGTCAACGGGAAATTCAATAAGGTACACGTGCAAAACTTTTTTCCAGGCATTGCTTAGCCCTCAACTTAGAACACTGTGATAATGGCAGAAATTTTTCAGGCCAGAAAACCCTCCGCAGAAATTAGAAAAAATCGGAAAAATTGAAAACTCAAAATCAATCCTAGTTCCTCGCGATCTTTACATTCCCCAACTATTTTCGTTCCTACCATTCGAAATATTTTCGTGCGTTACTTCAAATTAAAAAAAAATCATCACGATACGATGAAAACTTGCTGAATAAGCCAAAAATTTTAACGGTGCGGCGTATTTCATGCCAACTGCTCGGTTTTCGTGCCGCGCGTCCGCTGCTCAAAACTGCGCGCACGATCGCTCATTCAAACTGTATATTGATAATTACTTTTTTGCGGGTTTCCTCATATCTACAACTAAAATAAAACATAATGCCATAATTGTGGAAATGATAGAGGATGAAATAGAACGCATAAAGTCATTACTCATTTTAATTAATCAAAACGTCACTACTCATTTTTATGAATCATTCAATATCGTAATCTGCCACTATCACACCGCTCTTCCTTGAGGCCCAAAGAATGTACGGAAAAAAGTTTTTCACGTGTACCTTATCGGTTTTTTCATGGGAATTTTCCACGACTTTGAATAATTTCTGCCGAGGGTTTTCCGACCTGCTAACTTTCTGCCACTGTTACACCGCTCTTAGTCAAGGTCTCAACAATGCCTGAAAAATATGTCACGCGTGTACCTTATCGATTTTTCAGGCAGGTTTTTCCGACGTGGAAAACTGGCCACCATTTACATATCCTGCCTATCGAAACTGGCAGAATAGCCATTTCGCGATAGGTTAATGTTTTTACAATCATTTATTAACTTAACTGTCGTGTACCTTATCGATACTGTTTTATGTAGCCAGCTCTCCGACTATTATGTTCAAACCAATCTCTCAAGATTATTTAAAAATTTTACTTCTGCCAAGCACTTTTTAATACTTTTCTGCTATAAGAAATTAATTTATTCGCAATTCAATATTATAATGAATATATTTGACTTTATTCAGATTCTTAAACAGTTTTCAGTTAGGTACAGACTAATTTTTGAATGCCCCTTTAAATTCAATGAGTTGCCTCCTCACATATTGTAGGAAAACAAAGAAACTGTCATACATTTTACTGATATATTCGATATAAAGTTTATGAATTTGCATAATGAATCCATGAAGTTTAATAATTCACCACAACGCAATAGAAATTCGGAGATCGGATCAAATAAGAAAGCGCGCAGCGATCTATGAGTTTTATTAAATGAAACGGTTGCCCTCAGAACTGAGGCTGATTTGAAAAAAAAGTCAAAGTTCTGAATTACTCAACCGCAGATGTGACCACTCATACCCGTAACTTCCGAAGGCAACATCAGATGACACGTTCAGGTCATTTGTATCGGTTCTTGTCTTCCTGAACCGCTCAAGACAATTTTAAACTGTAATTTATCTTAGCCTTTTGTCTTTCCGGATAGTATTCGTGTTTTCTAATTAAAATACAAAGTAACTTGAACATTTTTCAACGGCTCTATTTTTAAAAAGCGATAAGATCGACTGACAGATGTTCACAGATTGGATATCCATCGTTAAGACTTAATAAAGATCAATAAAAATTCAATAAATACGTATGCGTTTATCATTCGAGACTGTTTTAAGTTGCTTCACAATGACTGTCCTCATTTTAAATTAAAAATTATACACATAGTTTCAAAACTTATGCATCACCTAAAATATCCGTTATTATTATAAATTTAGCAAACTGATTTTATAGATCAATTATACAATGAACATTATTCAGTTGGCATATACTTTTTGTATTAGAACAGATGTACCTAGTTTTTTTTTAATAAAAAAATTAGGAAAATGAAAATTTTATTTCCTATTGAAAATTAATTTTACACTGTTAATACAGCGTACTTCCACCATGGGCATCATTGCAAGCCGGCATTCGAGCTCTGATACTGCTAACAAAGCGATCAATTGCTTCCTGTTGCAGAATCTCCCATTCTTTTCTTGCAGCAACTGCTAGTTCCTGGTGCGTTCTGGGAGGATTTCTTCGAGCGTGAACAGCTCAGGAGAGCATGTCCCAGGCATGTTTAATTGGGTTTGTAGGCCACTTCAAACGTCGAATTCCTTGTGACTCAAGATTAATTGCTCGAGTCCTATGTGGGCGGGCATTGTCATCCATAAACACAAAATCTTCACCCACAGCTCCTCGCCACAGTCTCACATGAGGTTCTAAAACCTGTGTGATGTACCTTTGTCCTGTCATAGTCCCGTCAATGACCACCAATTCCGTACCTGCCATAATGCCTGCCCAAAACTTAGCACTGCCACCACTGTGGGGCGGGCATGGGCTAATTGTGCAGCTCTTGTTGGCTCTCGCCAAACACGAATTCGCCGGCTATCACTATTCACACAGATTCGGGTCTCATCTGAGAAAGGCACAGAATTCCAAAACTGCATAGGGAGCTCTATGTGTTCTTGAGACCACTGGAGGAGGTGCAAAACATGTCGATGTAGCTGGGGGACTCTAATTGTAGCCAACGATATTCTGACTCCTGTAGCGTGTCTGAACTCTCTTTGGAGGGCTAGTATATACATAGAGGGATTTCTCCGAATGGAAATCCTTATGAATCTATTTTGCTGTTCATTGGTAACTCGTGGTCTATTTTGCACTGAATTGGTCTCCAAAAACCTATTCCATATTCGGGTCACGTCACTCAGAGAAACACCCACTCTGTCCGCCACGAACCATTGTGAGTGGCCTTCTTCAACTAAAACAATAATTTTGGCACGATCCAGCTCAGAAATTGAAGGACTATTCATTATTAATCACATTTTTTTGGGAATTCTGGAACCGTTAGCGATACTTTTTTCAAATTTTAACAAGAATACAATTTTGTGTAATTGACACCAAAGTGAAAACACCACAACTAATTGGGTAGGTATACACATTTTTTTACAAAAAAAAATATTATCTTTTACATGAAAAAGAATAACCATGTGATAAGAATACGGATTTATAAAAATGTATACAACGAGAATACGAGGGGTGATGCATACTTAAGTTTTGAAACTATGTGTAGATAGGTGAAGCTCAAATCATGTTTTTACAAAATGAAAATAAAATCGTTTTTTAAGGGAAAAAATACTGTGGAAATCTGACTGTGACTTGATAAGCGTTATGGAGATTCAGCACCATAGGAATTAACTTTTATTAATTGATAAACTGAATTTAAACGCCAATGTGCAAGTACCACTGGTGCTAAACGCTCTGGTCGCCCAAAACCGGCAGTTGTTCCCTACAACCATTGTTTAACTGTACAAATCTTATTTGACGTCCCTTCTCCCCCCACTAACAGTGTAATGGTTTAAGGAGGTGACGCTATCTAGCGGAAACTAAACGAATCTCGTAGATTTTGAAAATTGCCATCGCAATACGGTGGCACGAGAAAAATAAACAGACAAGTTACATTACGAGGGCAATTAGAAATGATGTTGCCAAAAATATCAAATGGAAAAAACAAGTTAATTTCAGAAATGGAGATTGATGTTAGTAAAAATATTGTTGAATATGGAATGCGAAATATCTGATCCATACCACAATAATAATGATTTTATTCAAAACATATAAATAAAATGATATGCATAGATGTAGTGAATAAGAAATATGATTTTTATTATTTCTATAGGATCAGTCGGAGATAGAAACATCGAGTGAGGATTAACCGATTTTAAACCTTAAAAATTCGAAGTATTTTCCGATGTTAACTAAAAACCCAATATTTCGAATTCTGAATTTATAATGACATTTTCTTAAATTTTTTCCTCCACTGGCTTTGTTAAAACTTCATTTATTGTATTCCTCATACATTTGCTGTTATTTTTGTTAAGTTCAATTTTATTTTAATAATGTTTATTTTTGATGAATTTTTCAAAAAAAAATTCATTTTCTACGTGTTCCAGTTTTAACTGATTTTCTTGTACATGTAGTTTCTTTTTATTTACGGATTTTATTATGGACAGTGTAATCCGTTCTTTTTCTGTTTTTTCTCTATAACTTGATTATCATAAATATTGTAGTTCCGTTTGTTGAAATATTAAAAAATTCATTTGTTGAAGATTCCAAGTCATTGTAATAGTGAGTAATGTCCAAGTTTTTGTATCTTATAAACCAATTTTTTGAAAATGACAAAATTTATTTTAAAATTCACTTACAGTTTTATTTCTTGAAAAAGAAAAAACTATTATTAGATTATTATTTTATTTAAACAGATTATAACCATAATTCTATTGAACTTGAAAACGGCAACAGTATGTTTACCTAATCCATTGTATAATTTATTAAAAACTGCATAAAATAAACGCTGTTACTGTGTAAACAATATTTTTTTGTGGTAAAACTATTATCGTTTGCCGCAAACAACATAAATAACAATATATTAGGATTTACTGGTTTTGAAGAATTGACAATTTTGATTGTTTCTTAGGATTCCTATTAGTCCAGTAAATGAAGGAGGAAAAAAAGGCAAAGCTCACTATATATACCTTCTGGTTTCATACTGCCAGTAATAAGAGATGATTCCACATCATTGAAAATAAGCCAAGTTTCCACAAATTCCAATTCCCGGGTGGGCCTGAAAATGGCCCCCAAAATCTGGAAAATGAGGTTTTCGGCCAATATCTCCTGAAATATGACCCTTACAGAATTTTTGTTCAAAAAAAAATCAAGATCATTTCATTCTCTACACAAATGGTCTCTATAGTTTTTTTCGCAACATTATTATTTTTTGCAAAAAACACAGGTGAAAAATTCCAAATTTTGAGCTTGAAAACAAATACCAATTTTTTACTAAATTTGAGGTGGGAAGGGTTGGAAATGAACTGGCCCTAATGTTTTGACCTCTGGAAACCAATTGTAGATGGCGCTACGACATTTCCCCCACTTGCAAAATCCTCGGGACCATAAATGAGAACCGCCGTTAACCATTTCTTTTTCAAGAGTTTTTATGCTTATCGATCGTTTTTTCTTCCCAGAGGTGGGTGTTCAGACTGTGTGTATTAAGGAACAGAGCACTAGATTAATTACGGACCTCATAAATTGGCCCTAAACTATTGCAAATCACCTTTCCCCACGTGTCCGCGTCTTGGAGTCAATGAGAGTTTTCCGAAGGGAATATAGGAAATTTAATATGTTTTATCACTTTCTCCAGTTGGACAAGAATATGTGGGTCCTTGGGACGTCCGGGTTTTGAATGGACGGGTGGAGGCGCAAAAAACTCCAGGTGACACTTCTTGTGATATCTTGCTTCAGCTGCGACAAGATCAATAGTTGAAATCCTGTCTAATAAAGTTTTGCAGGTTTCGTCCTGGATTGCAGCTCTGACTTTGTTCATCACCCGTGTCTGATATTCCGCTTTTTTAATGACTACAAAGGGGTCCCCGCACCCATGAATTTTTCTGTTGTGTTCTATGGAAGCTGGCAAAGCACAGAAAACACAATCGGCCTTGAAATCAAAGGGACTCTCGCGAGGCTTTTTCCTCTTAGGGCTGTTCAAATTGTCAAATCTTTTCGTCTCATCAGGAATGAAATTCTTGTATGGAAAACTGCCATTGCGCTTAACAGTGTAGCGTTTCCTGTACAGTTTGTGCATACGCACAGATGACTGCTTTTCCAGAAATCTATGGTGATTATCGTTCATATCCTTGCTGACGCTAACCAGGGTTTCCAAGCCACGAATCACATCGACCCCATCATCGCCAGAAATCTCTTCCTTGCAAAGGAAAGAGGCCAAGATACTGGAGTGGTCGTCCATCTTCCTACAAACTGGAAGGTGGACGAAGTTAAAATATTGTAACATATGAATGAATCTTCTTATATAATAAAACAGAAGCAACATAAACAAATGCTCACCTTGTGCTCCAATTTGAGAAGATTTCAATCTTTTCTTTCTCTTCTTTAGCTTTACTATATAAGTAAGGTTAAGACATAAACACTAACAATGTCTTTACTTTGACCTCGGAATGATTAATATTTATTGTTGTAAAAAGAGTTTTAAACACTTGACTCTAAACATTCACTGTTTACAAACAACAAAATAGTAGCGTGGCCGCGTGGACTAGCAGACGATACGAGCGCCACATGCAGAGGATACACGACGGACGACGGCAAGAATTAAAATGATGAAATTACGTGTTAATTTTAGTGCGACGGGTTTTCCCCCCCTAATAAATAGTATGACTTTATATATATGAATGGAAAGGTGAGAACATAATCTTTACTTTCGTCAAGGTGGAAAAATGACCAAAATAAAGGACAAAAAGAAAACAGCCACGAAATGAAAAAGTGTGGTTTTCCTGGGATCGTGCATTTTTTGGATTTTATGAGAAATCCCTGATTTTCTCAAAAAAACTAATAGCACAGACGAAAACTAGACAATCTCACCTTTCAAATGACATGCCTTGAAGGGTAATTTTATTAAAGTATAACTTAGTTATGACTCATTGCAGGCAAATTTTCCGAGACTCAAAAAAAAAATTGGACATTTTCAACCAAGCTTTTTATTGAAACGCAAGAAAATTAGTTTCTACAATTTTCTGGGATGACTATGGACACTTCGAAGATCAATTTTCGGGAAAATCCGGAGCAAATCAGTGTACCAGAAAAAAAGTACGAGCAAATTGCGTGCGAGGTGTAACGCGCACGAGCAGAAAGTTTGACGCGTTTCTTCAATATGGCCAAAAAGACAAAACGTGACTCAAGTAGCAAGGGACGATAGCGGCAGATTTACTCTTTCACATGAACTTTCAATCATGAGAAAATATGCATTTTTACCCAAGTTATTTAACAATTTGTCCAACCGCACACGTGTAAAGGTACGCAGCGTGCTCTCCAATACCCAGCTCAGAAGCTCAAAATTCCGGGTGCGCTAGGACGCGTTTATCTCGGAAACGGTCAATTTTTCGAAGAAAATCATAAGGACTTTTTTTGTAGAGAATGAAATGATCTTGATTTTTTGTTTGAACAAAAATTCTGTAAGGGTCATGTTTTAGGAGATATTGGCCGTAAACCTCATTTTCCAGATTTTGGGGGCCATTTTCAGGCCCGCCCGGGAAGTGGATTTTGTGGAAACTTGGCTTATTTTCAATGATGTGGAATTATCTCTTATTACTGGCAGTATGAAACCAGAAGGTAAATATAGTGAGGTTGACCCCCTTATTTACTGGACCATATTGTTACATTCTTTGGAGGTTGCCCAGTTTTTAGATAAATTGTTACAATATTGATATATTTGTATTCTTATTAATAATTCCAATATATAATAACCATGGCCTTCACAATTTTTATTATTAGATTGAAACCACTCCGGAATACGAGAAGGTAACATCTGGATCATAAGTTTCTTTAAATTGCTCATAATTTTTGTAGTGTAGTATCGTTCAATGTTCAAGGCAAATATGTCTAAACATGCTTTTGTAAAACTTTTCATAAGTTTAGAAGGTGTTTCTTAATTTCATCTAGTTTATAATTTTTGAAAAATATGAAAACTATCTTCAATGTTATCAAGACCTTCCAGCAGTTCTTCACAATATTCACAATTAAATTTAGGAATAACTTTTTTTGCTAAATATCCAGCGAAATAAACAACACAGCAATCTTCTAAACTTTTGTGCGAATTGGTATTTGTTCCTGGGTGTACGCTCGTATAATTATCTACATCGATATTCTCCACTTCTACATTGCGTTCATCTATGTTATTATAATCGCTTCCTTCTCCAGTATCATTCATTATGTTTAATAAATCTGTTGTAGAATCTTCAAATATATTTTCGTCATCATCGGGCTTAGAACCGGAGTTCGCAGAAGAAATGCTGCAAGAAATTATTAACAATATTAATTTTAAACGCGGCTCTAAAACCTTGTGCTGTGGATTTGCGATTGTAACCTCCCTTCTGCCTATACACAGAGAACTGATTTTCTAAAGGATCTTGAATGAGGCAACCAGTGAATATATAAGAAAAACCTTCGTTTTTTGCCATTTACCAAAACTGTTTAACTGCATTGGTTGTTAACAAAAATGCATTGAAGCTTTCTGGTCTACTCAAGTTTCCTTTCTGTTTTGCTTGTATACGTACATCAATAGCCGGTAACCTGCGTTAACGGCATTAATAACATTTTTATTTTTATCACAATATACTCGTTTGAAGGGATTTGACGTCTGTACATGAGTACTATTCAAACCATCAAATAGGTTATTCATGGTTTCTACAAAAAAAGCAGTATTCTCGGCGGTTTTTGATTTCAACTGTCCTGTTGATAACGGTGTCTTAATGGCAGCTTCAACGCTATGGCTTAAAAGTTGAGTTGCTAATTTCTCACTCATTTTTTGAAATGCATTCGGATATAAATGTTTATTTGTTAACTTCAAAAGGGCTTTTCCAGTCTTACTTTGTTTGTCAAGTTCGTAAATATTTATTATATTATCCGAAAAACATATGAATTTTCCATTATATATGATATTGTTACCTAAGAAGTTGTTTCGTATACATTTAAAAAGATGGGGTACGTAGTAGAATGTAAAAATTTTCTGTGTATCTAAATAAAAATAAGGATGTTTTATATTAGTTTCTAGCAGCTTAAAAAACTTTTGGTTAACTGTGAAATGGTCACATACGATGGCTACTGGTTGAAGTCCTACACTAAATAGCAATGTTAATGTCTTGAATACTATTGATTTCAAGCACACTGCATTTACTCCCTTTTCGGTTAAAAAATAAGCTATTGGTATTTTCCATCTTGCAAAGATGCCTCTCACCATTAATACAAGGCTTTGAGTAACCGGTACCGATCTTCTGACAAAATTTCCATGATCCTCAAAAAACCTTCAATTATATCTAGTTTGGTGTTATACACCACATTTTTTTTAATTGCCATTTCGTCGAACATAAGTATACATTTTTTCTCTATCGAAGACATGGTTTCTGCCTTGATCTGAAGGTTTTTGAAAATATTTTGATTAAATCCTGGATTACAGGTGAAATTTCGAATCCAGTACTTAATTGTCGAAACAGCGGGAAGTTTCACACCTTTTCTGAGAAGAAACTTGTATGTACTTGGTCCTTTGTAAAACAGACTCAGCGCCACTTTCTTTTCTGACGGTATCCATTCATTATGTTTTCTGTGACGTAGCTGCATGTTAATAAAGGACCGTGTAAATTCCGTTTTGTGGTATCGAGGTGATTGATACTGTGCTGTCATATTGATTTTTGTTAATTTTTTTTTCAATCTCCGAACTTGGGTCTTGAGGCTGTTGATTTTCTTGGTAGCAAGTTTAAGTTTATTACGTAATCAATCATTTTTATCAACGTATACGCTTGGTTTGTTTTTTTTTCAACTTCAGAGAATCCGGAAGTAATACTAAACGGTCCAAATATTTTTCCGCATTACCATCATAATCTTCTACTGTTATGGCACGTTCTCTTTGGTTAATGGTTAATATCATGGTTTGATGGACATCTTTCATTGGCCTCTGTCTCCAGTAATTCTTTATACGGTTTAGGAACTGCAGTAATTGGCAACCTTTTGTCCAATAAAAAATTATCATCAAAATGGTAATGGCACAAAAATCTTTTCTTCAATTTGTCTGCTTCCAATACTGCAAGTTCTGCATTACCTGCCAAAAACTTCGTTAGTAACAAGCGTCATTAAGTTTAATGTATGTTTGGGGATTTACATCCAAAATGCTTCGTTTGTGAAACTTTTATCAAATCATGAATTGAAAATTAACAGAATGTATTCTACTAGGTATATAAATGATACTAATGTCATTTGTTGTCCAATTTGGGTTATGCATATTCATTTCATTATTCTAATAATATTATCTTATTATTATTCTAATGGTTTATGTGAATTAATAATCCATTTTCTGCCAACTTCAGGTCTGGTCACCGGGAATCTAAACAACCTTAACGAAGAATCTAATCTTCTTGTCATTCCACAATTATTGTAATATACACATTTATTTCCAGACATCTTATTTTTAAGTATAATAAAAATACCTGCCTTTATAATAATTCAAAGGTTTTTGTCACTATTAAACTAGAAGAATGTTGTGTAGCAAATACATACACTATATTTAATACAATAAAAATTAAACAACTAAAAAAGTTAATTATGGTAAGTCTAATGATATACATAAATTGCTATTGTCTTATATAAAACAAAACTCGCGTGCCATTCGTTATTGCCATATCGTGATCACACAAAATTTGAAATATGTAAAGTTCATTTCGTAGATACCTACTAATTATTCAATAATCACCAATAATCATCTATTCATAAGTGATAACGAATTGTTGCAAATTCTAACCATGAATTTCAAAATGGAACATTTTGTAGATAAATTGTTTAAATAGAAAAAATTGTATCTTTGGCAACAGAGCGTTTACTCGCTTTGATATGATTAAAATAAAATTGGATAAAATATGGCGACGATCCCACATAGTGGAACTGCAAACACAGTCGCCATCTATCTATGTATTCCGTTTTCTTCAAATTTATTTCCCGTAAGCTTGACTAACTAACTCTATATTATTAAACAATGCTAGAACATAATAAAGTCCACAAAATAGTTTTAAAATACAGTAAAATAAAGTTGCAAGAGTGCTGACACCTTAAAGATACTAGAAGATAGTGTGTTTACAAATTACTTCCAAAGTGGATGCCAATAACAACAACGCTTCGACATTTCGGAGCACGTTCATAAAATAAACTTCAACAACCCATCCCAACCAAGTCTAAAATACTTAAAAGTAAGGTGCTTCTCAGAAAAAATTGTGATAATGCCCAGTTTTTTTGAAATTTATTTTTGACATATGATATAACACTGTAAAAACATGTAAACACTCGCTACAAATTAGTTGAATAATTGAAATCAAATTTTAGCAGAAGAGGTGACTCTTGTATACGAGATAAAAAACTACAGAGCATCATTTTCGATAATAATGAATATCAATTCGCTCAGACACTCAAACAAGCGTAAAAAGCTGTTGCTTATTTAAGCTTCTCTGACGGTCCTCAAAAATTAGTTAGTTGCTTCCATAGGAGTCGAGTGTAAAGTTCCAGAAAATCCAAGGCTGTGCTAATTTTGGAAAATTGGGAAATCTATATCGTTTTTTTTTCTTATGTAGAGTTGCAATAGTCATTAAAAGCTTTATGCTTTTATACCTTGAATGATTGGTTGCTAATTAGTTGACCGTACAACAAGTCAATTCAAGCTTGAAAAAGCTCCAAAACCTTGTTGACCTTGGAAAATAAAGATTTATGTATCCTCATATCTGCTGTATACAGTCCTAAGCTACTCTGATGGTCTTCAAAAATGTAATGCTAATCTGCTGCTTGCGCAGGATTCTAGTAGAGTTCCAGGATACTCTAAAAATGTGTTGATTTTAAAAAATTGATAACTCTGTCTGTATCGTTTTGTCTGCTGTGTATATCCCTACTATCTTTATAAGCTTAGAAATTGGTATATTATTTTATCCAAAATTAGTTTATTATGTTGGATAACACAAGATTGATGCGTTTTATCTTCCCTTCCAAATTTCTCAGAATCTTTCGCAGCTTTGCTGTTCATCACAATTTAATTGCTTAGATTTAAATGTTAATGGTTTCAGATTACTTCGAAATTGGTTATATTATGACAAATAGAAAACTATGATGCATTTTGCATATAATTTGATGTCAGATTCAATTTTTTATCGAATAACTAATTGGCTACAAGTTGTTATCGTGTTTTTACGATATATAATATGTCAAGAATAACTTTCAAAAAAAGTTGGCAGTAGTTACGAGATGACAATGCCATGACGCCTTCAGAAATAAAATATCTTTACTAAGAATTTTAAGGTTATCTATAAATCTATAATGTACTTGTAATCTTTTATATTCATATATTTTAGTTTCTGTCTAACCATTGTTATGAATACATGTACCTACTTATAATTAATATCAATTAAATTGTTTTTAAAAAGGCTGAATTTACTGTTTGGGCCCTTACTTTGTGGAATCTACTAATATTAATGTTATAAATGAAACTAACTGTTTCTAATTAATTCCACTATTTAATGAAAAAATTATGAAAATTATGAAAGGATGTTGATAATTATTTCGATATTGACATATCATCGTCAGAATGACAGAAGTTACATTTTATGTATTATTAGTATAGTATAGCCAGTATTTTTATATTTTTTTATATTTTCTTGTGAATTTTATATTTTTATATTTTATCTATTTTGAAATCATGCCGCTTTGTCCATAAAATTTGAAAAATTTTCATGACAATAAAGCTTACCTCTCTCTCCCTCTCTCTCTCTTTTGAGTCTTGGAAGACTTTCACTGCCTGCTCTCCAGTTTGTTGACGATCTCTTTGATTCAGGTATATAGTATAGTGCATCCATGTTTCATCCATTGTCACTTGCCGACTCAAGACATTCTTTTTATCTTGCTTGAGTAGACTCAAAAAGCGCTCTGAATACTACCACAAAATTGTCCTCAACAACCCCGCCCAACCAAGTCTGAAATACCTAAAAATTTAGTGCTTTTTTGTGTTGATTAGATGCCATAACTACAAATTTGTCGCTCGAATAGCGACCGAGAAAATGATGACACTGAGATAAGTGTTTCAAAAATGAAACAGCCTTTTTAAATTAATGTTATAAATGAAACTAACTGTTTCTAATTAATTCCACTATTTAATGAAAAAATTATGAAAGGATATTGATAATTATTTCGATATTGACATATCATTGTCAGAATGACAGAAGTTACATTTTATGAGATACCTACTTGATGTTTAATATTTTGGCTAGACCAAATAGTAAGTGACCTATCTTGTGATTGACTTAATATATATGAATAGAAAAAAGAAGAAGATAAGATTTTACAAATATTAAAGCTAAGATATTATTTGCCCTATGGGGATATCCTGGATATCTTTTTCCCATTTAAAGAAGAATTGACCCAACTATACAAGAAGTTACTGAAAAAACGTTGCACTGCATCTCAAAACATCTGGTTTAACCAAGAATGCCTTAAGAAAGGAGTGATACCGAATTATGTAAACATAAAATGCCATACAAAAACACCTCAAGCCCAAAAAGCCGTGAAATGTGCTCAACGAGTCTGGATTAAGGAGGAGGGTAAAAAATGGTTTAAAATAAGAGACTCCTTAGATATATACTTAAAAATTGTACATTCTGAACTCACATTCAAACTTCATCCAGTTGAATTTTTCTGTTTAGATGACAAAATCAGAGAAAGTGTCAGCATTATGAAGCACAAGAAATACAAGAAACAAGAACGAAAACTACAACAACTGAAATACATAAAACACTCAATACACTGAACATCATAAAACTGTAAGTACTTACACACCAATACACTTTGCACCACGATTCGAAAACCTTTCAGACACTAACTTCACAAATAGTGAGATAGAATTTTTGAATGAAGGCTTAAAATACAGCATACCACCAAAATTCACAAATAGTATTAAAGAAATTTTAGCTACAGAGTCAGAAATAGCTTTAAAATCTCAGTCAAATAGTTTTCTTTATGAAAAGTTACAAATTGCTAATTTCATTAAAAATATGAAACCTTCAAAGGTTAAACGTCAAACAAAAAATGATATTTCAGCATTAAATTCAATTAAACAAAAAGTAGAAGATTATAACCTCACAATAACAAAATCTGACAAAGGAAATGCCACTGTCATTTTAAAATCCGAAGAATATAAATCTAAAGTTAATAATTTTATAGAATCTTATGATGTAAAAATTCTAAGGGCTGACCCAACAAAAAAGTTTTCTAATAATGTTAGAGAGATTGTCAATAGTTCAAATTATGTTTTCAATGATTATGAGAAAAAATACATGATTAATAAAAATCCTCAGTCTCCACAATTATATGGAACTGTTAAATTACATAAAGTATCGAAACCAATTAGACCTGTAGTTTCTTATGTTAATACTCCTAATAATAAGTTAGCTAGAAAACTAAGCAATATACTTCATAGCTATGGAGGTATATCTAAATACTCAATTGAGGATTCAATAGAACTAATCAAAAAATTAAAAACATACAAATTACATGATAACTCTAAACTTATTTCATTTGATGTTACCAATATGTTCTCTAAAATTCCTCCAAAAGAGTGCATAACACTTGTTAAAAATTACTGGAGGATAAAAATATCAATCCAGGAATAATATCAGATATACTTAATTTGTTTGATGTATGTATTAATCAGAATTATTTTACTTTTGATAATAATGTATATATTCAAAATGAAGGTTTACCAATGGGAAACCCTATATCACCAATTTTAGCAAACATTTTTATGGACAGTTTAGAAAGAAAAATCTTTGAATGTAACATTTCAAAATATGTATTATTTTGGTATAGGTATGTAGTAAGTATACGTTTAATATTATACCCAATCAACTGTATTTATTATATTCTGTTACATTATTCTTAATACTTGGCAATTATACGTGAACATTTTTTTTATAGATAATCATGTCACTTTAGGAATGTTACTGCAGTAATTGGAGGAAGAACAATAATTATTAAATGTAGAATGTTCCTGAGTAGTTTACTAAAATATGATACATCCACAAAGAGGACTTATGGAACTTTCAACAAAAATAAACCACTGTATACATTTGTTTTTATTAATGAATCCTGAATTTTCCAAAATGGTGCTGTAGGCTGTTCATGTCAAAAGGTATGTTACAATGAGAATGTAAAATTTTAGAATGCAAAATTGTTTTTATTCTAGATATTTTGTATTACATGCTGAGAATGAAAATGGTTATATTGATGGAGCAGAAAGTATATTTTTATATGAATCTCAGTTGAGTTATTATCATGGAAAAATGAACGAAGAACATGTTTTTAAATGGTTTGAAAACCAATTACTTACTATTGAATCTTTCTGAACCTTTAATAAATTATGGACAATGCTTTTCGATAATATTAGGTTAATGACACAATATAGAATTCAATCAACAAATGTTGAGGCTGAGCTTATTTATATTACAGCCTAGTAAGTAGATACAAACTGTATTTGAACAGTGATATAGCAAATTATATGTTAGAATTCAGAAGACTACACAACTAGTTTAATACATTCAAAATTCTTACTTCAAATTATACCTAATAGACAATAAATGCTGTTTTACTTTTATTTTTACAAAAATAATAATATAGGTATATTTGAAAAGAAAAGAATTGGTTATTTGAATACTGCCCTTTCAATAAATGTTTTTTTCAGAAACAAACCCCCCAACAAAATACATTGTGGATATGATAGAACAGTATAGTCACAATAAAGTACTATCTACCATATTTTTAAAAATCCTATTGAGTTAAGAGGGCCCTCCGCGCAGGTGTATAAACCTTAAAACTTACACAAAACTTGTTACTTATCTAGTAATTTTTTGGTTCAAAATATTTACGATAGATGTCGCTAGTAGTACCGAATCGGCTTTTATTTATGCAACTTATTTACTCTCTCTCTTTTTGTCTTTCCACTCTTGACCGTATAGGTATAAAGTATTGTATTTATCTAAGCTCTTCACGATTCAAACAAACTTCTCAGCTGTTTCGATGTTTTGGTTTCAAACAAACACAATTTCTGCCAGCAAATATTTTTATTTTCAATCGCAATAGGTAAATTATGATTTCATTTATTTGCTATTTTTACTCAACAGCTATTATGTTTATTTTACCTATAGGTATTCTCTTTTATTCTTTAATTTTTTTCTGTACTTTTATAGGTTAATTTTGAAATTAAAATAATATTCCAAAATCATTATCGTCGTTTCTCTATATTTTAAAGTTTTATCTATCGAGATTTATAATTTCCATTTATTGAGAAGTAGGTAAGTAGCTATGGAAATATTTTGCGATACAAATTGATTTTTTCTAACTCCCATAATCCTTGGAAATATGGACTCAAAATTCACTAAAATATGTAAAATTGTCCCCTCTATCGATTGGTGAAGACTAGAACGTTCTATCTTTCCTATTAGTCGAGTTATGAGTAATTTTTGTTTTGAAAAGTGGATTTTCGAAAATTTCATGACTCTATTTGAAGGCGAAATAATGATTTTATCACAAAACTGATTGTGCCAGTCGATTTTTTGGCCAAAAAAAAACCCTCTTTACGAATTTTTAGCATTTTTTATAATTTTTTTGTAGAAAATTTAGAACAAAGGGGGTAGCTATGGAAATATTTTGCGATACAAATTGATTTTTTCTAACTCCCATAATCCTTGGAAATATGGACTCAAAATTCACTAAAATATGTAAAATTGTCCCCTCTATCGATTGGTGAAGACTAGAACGTTCTATCTTCCCTATTTGTCGAGTTATGAGTAATTTTTGTTTCGAAAAGTGGATTTTCGAAAATTTCATGACTCTATTTGAAGGCGAAATAATGATTTTATCACAAAACTGATTGTGCCAGTCGATTTTTTGGCCAAAAAAACCCCTCTTTACGAATTTTTAGCATTTTTTATCATTTTTTTGTCGAAAATTTAGAACAAAGGGGGTAGCTATGGAAATATTTTGCGATACAAATTGATTTTTTCTAACTCCCATAATCCTTGGAAATATGGACTCAAAATTCACTAAAATATGTAAAATTGTCCCCTCTATCGATTGGTGAAGACTAGAACGTTCTATCTTTCCTATTTGTCGAGTTATGAGTAATTTTTGTTTCGAAAAGTGGATTTTCGAAAATTTCATGACTCTATTTGAAGGCCAAATAATGCTTTTATCACAAAACTGATTGTGCCAGTCGATTTTTTGGCCAAAAAAACTTCTCTTTACGAATTTTTAGCATTTTTTATAATTTTTTTGTCGAAAATTTAGAACAAAGGGGGTAGCTATGGAAATATTTTGCGATACAAATTAATTTTTTCTAACTTCCATAATCCTTGGAAATATGGACTCAAAATTCACTAAAATATGTAAAATTGTCCCCTCTATCGATTGGTGAAGACTAGAACGTTCTATCTTTCCTATTTGTCGAGTTATGATTATTTTTTGTTTTGAAAAGTGGATTTTCGAAAATTTCATGACTCTATTTGAAGGCGAAATAATGATTTTATCACAAAACTGATTGTGCCAGTCGATTTTTTGGCCAAAACAACCCCTCTTTACGAATTTTTAGCATTTTTTATAATTTTTTTGTCGAAAATTTAGAACAAAGGGGGTAGATATGGAAATATTTTGCGATACAAATTGATTTTTTCTAACTCCCATAATCCTTGGAAATATTGACTCAAAATTCACTAAAATATGTAAAATTGTCCCCTCTATCGATTGGTGAAGACTAGAACGTTCTATCTTTCCTATTAGTCGAGTTATGAGTAATTTTTGTTTTGAAAAGTGGATTTTCGAAAATTTCATGACTCTATTTGAAGGCGAAATAATGATTTTATCACAAAACTGATTGTGCCAGTCGATTTTTTGGCCAAAAAAAACCCTCTTTACGAATTTTTAGCATTTTTTATAATTTTTTTGTAGAAAATTTAGAACAAAGGGGGTAGCTATGGAAATATTTTGCGATACAAATTGATTTTTTCTAACTCCCATAATCCTTGGAAATATGGACTCAAAATTCACTAAAATATGTAAAATTGTCCCCTCTATCGATTGGTGAAGACTAGAACGTTCTATCTTCCCTATTTGTCGAGTTATGAGTAATTTTTGTTTCGAAAAGTGGATTTTCGAAAATTTCATGACTCTATTTGAAGGCGAAATAATGATTTTATCACAAAACTGATTGTGCCAGTCGATTTTTTGGCCAAAAAAACCCCTCTTTACGAATTTTTAGCATTTTTTATAATTTTTTTGTAGAAAATTTAGAACAAAGGGGGTAGCTATGGAAATATTTTGCGATACAAATTGATTTTTTCTAACTCCCATAATCCTTGGAAATATGGACTCAAAATTCACTAAAATATGTAAAATTGTCCCCTCTATCCATTGGTGAAAACTAGAACGTTCTATCTTTCCTATTTGTCGAGTTATGAGTAATTTTTGTTTCGAAAAGTGGATTTTCGAAAATTTCATGACTCTATTTGAAGGCGAAATAATGATTTTATCACAAAACTGATTGTGCCAGTCGATTTTCCGGTCCAAAAAACCCCTCTTTACGAATTTTAAGCATTTTTTATTTTTTTTTGTAGAAAATTTAGAACAAAGGGAAATATTTTGCGAATCAAATTGCTTTTTTCTAACTCCCTTAATCCTTGGCAATATCGACTCAAAATTAGGGCTGGGCGATTATCAAAAAACATAGTCGATTATCGATTATATAAAATAATCAATTATTTTCGATTAATCGATTAGTCGATGTTAATCGAAAAAAATCGATTGATCGAAAATAATCGATTAATCGAAAAGAATCGATCAATCGAAAAAAATCGATTAATCGAAAAAAATCGATTAATCGAAAAAAATCGATTAATCGAAAAAAATCGATTAATCGAAAAAAATCGATTAAACGAAAAAAATCGATTAAACGAAAAAAATCGATTAATCGAAATTAATCGATTAATCGAAAATAATCGAAATTAATCGATTAATCGAAAATAATCGAAATTAATCGATTAATCGAAAATAATCGATTAATCAAAAATAATCGATTAATCGAAAATAATCAATTAATCGAAAATAATCGATTAATCGAAAATAATCGATTAATCGAAAATAATCGATAAATCGAAAATGATCAATTTTCGATGATTCGAAAATTTATTATTTTCCATTATTCTTGATAACGGCAACTGGACCGCTACCGAAACTTTAAAAATAGAGTTTCAACAAACATCGTGATCAAGAACTATTATATTTAAGAGGGCCCTCCGCGCAGGTGTATAAACCTTTAATTTTTTTCTGTACTTTTATAGGTTAATTTTGAAATTAAAATAATATTCCAATCATTATCGTCGTTTCTCTATATTTTCAAGTTTTATATATCGAGATTTATAATTTCCATTTATTGAGAAGTAGGTAAGTACCTAATGATAAAATACAAAGCAAACCAAGCCGACCTAACAAAAATCCATTGGAATTATCTGAATGAAAAAACACTGCAAAAAGCTAATCTCGTGAATATTTTCACGTGATAGGTTACCTATAGATATAATATATACAACATAACTTACAACCCATTATCAATTATTACGGACCATTTTTCATTTTTTTTAAATAATTTATTGAATACGAAATAAACTAGGTACGTATAATATATACATTAGATATCAAAATTTAAATTAGATGTGATTTTTGCTCAAGAGTCTCAAGTAGGTAGGTAGGTACATTTATTTTGGACAATTTCAAAAATTATAAAGAAAAGATGTTTAGAATTAAAAATAACTTCCAAATATTTAACACATTGTTTTACATCAAAAATGTTTTTATTTCACAGAAAATATCGAAAAAATTATTTTTTTGATCTAAATAAACAATATTGAATACCTATATTTGAAAGTTATTTTTAATTCTAAACATCTTTTCGTTTTTAAAAGATTACTTATTTTAAAATATATTTATACAAAAAGGAACTGAATTTGACCGAACTTTTCGCTAAAACATTTTAGAAACTTCAGTTTTTTTACCCATTTTACGGACCTACCCTCATTTCAAAAATATTTGAAGCCACATAACTTTGTACCTACCTACTGATAAGATAAGAAAACAGATTGAAGGGAAACATAAATAAAGCTCAGATATTTCAACTCTACCAAGTCGAAGAAGCGCTATTGCCATTTCTAGAGTAGGTAGACGAAATTAATTTTTTAGTCTTCCTTTGTTTTACAATATTTTTCTAATCAACAACTAACACTGTTACTACGTCATCCTTTAATAATTATTATTTGGGTTCTTATTTTCTTTCATTGTTTTAAATGCTTATATAATCAATTAATTTGCAAGGTAATTTCGACTAGGTATATTGACAAGACAAAGTTACCTACAAAACATTTATGCTTCGAAATTTTTTAAAATGTAATGTTACCTACCTCATTCATTAATTTTATTCAACAATTATTATTACCTATGGCAAGCTAAAAACTAGATAACCATCCTCATCTCTTTTTATCGTCGTAATGGAGAGGATTATTAAATTGTATCTAAGGATTTCTAGGGATAATTTTTACATTTGGCATCGAAGCTTTAAAATCCAAAAGAGCCAAGTAAAATCGTAAAATACAGAATGCTGCATTCACAACCGATGTTGCCATGTTATACGAAAATCCTCAAACAAGGAGAAATTTTTTTTTAACAAGAAAATCTATGCACGTCATAAAAGATATTAGGTATATTTTTAGGAACTTGCAATATCTATATAGTGACCATTTGACCTGTATGTTAGGTTTCTTATGTTTTCAAAATTCGATATTCGACTTCGTACCTAGAGTGTATTAGTCATAAGGCAAATTGTGATTAATTTTTGGGTTTCCAAAATAGAAATATATCAGGTAAGTATGTGCTTATATTTTGTTATTGTTTCATTTCAGATAATTGTAGGTTTTTCATTATTATTTTCTCGTTACAATATCTAAATAAGTAAATTCAACATTATTTTTATAGTTGTGGCAACTATGTAAATTCTAAACATTTACGTTTTATTGTGCAAAAAACGAACAAATTCGAGTGGGTAGGGGTAGCGTGTGTTTTTAGATCCAGGGGCAATCGGCGGGCAATTGAATATAACCAGAATATAACCAAAGAATACACCAAAATAACTAATAGTCACAACACAACGGGGTTGTGTTGTGCTAATAGTAGCAGATGTTACTTTGTTGTGTATATCTGCGATAATATAGATCTATATATAGAGGAAATTGAGATAGATAGAAAAATATGGGCCGAAAAAATGCGTCTGAAACTGAAGCAATTCTATACAGAATGTATAGCTCCTGAAATAATCAGAAATCAAATAGGAAAAGGACAGAAATGCATTGACCTCCCTTATATCAAGCAAGCAATATCAGAATATGAAAAAAGGAAGTCTGGCAAGACAGAATCCAGATAATTAGGGCAAAGATATGGATGCCGATACTAATGCGTAAGTAAAAACACTAACAAGACATTTTAAAATGAAGCCTGATGTAACTGCCAGCACAGGTCCAAATAATATTCCATATAGCAGTGTTCGCTATAACTATTCAGTAAGTAAAAAAATGTCAACACCTATTTAGAAGAAACATCTAATCTTTATATTTCATTTACAGTTCTGATTATGTGACTAAAACGAAGCCTGATGTAACTGCCCGCACAGGTCCAAATAATATTCCATATAGCAGTGTTCGCTATACCTATTCAGTAAGTAAAAAAATGTCAACACCTATTTAGAAGAAACATCTAATCTTTATATTTCATTTACAGTTTTGATTATGTAATTAAAACGAAGCCTGATGTAACTGCCCGCACAGGTCCAAATAATATTCCATATAGCAGTGTTCGCTATAACTATTCAGTAAGTAAAAAAATGTCAACACCTATTTAGAAGAAACATCTAATCTTTATATTTCATTTACAGTTCTATCGATTGGTGAAGACTAGAACGTTCTATCTTTCCTATTTGTCGAGTTATGAGTATTTTTTGTTTTGAAAAGTGGATTTTCGAAAATTTCATGACTCTATTTGAAGGCGAAATAATGATTTTATCACAAAACTGATTGTGCCAGTCGATTTTTTGGCCAAAACAACCCCTCTTTACGAATTTTTAGCATTTTTTATAATTTTTTTGTCGAAAATTTAGAACAAAGGGGTAGATATGGAAATATTTTGCGATACAAAATGATTTTTTCTAACTCCCATAATCCTTGGAAATATTGACTCAAAATTCACTAAAATATGTAAAATTGTCCCCTCTATCGATTGGTGAAGACTAGAACGTTCTATCTTTCCTATTTGTCGAGTTATGAGTATTTTTCGTTTTGGAAAGTGGATTTTCGAAAATTTCATGACTCTATTTGAAGGCGAAATAATGATTTTATCACAAAACTGATTGTGCCAGTCGATTTTTTGGCCAAAAAACCCCTCTTCACGAATTTTAAGCATTTTTTATTTTTTTTTTGTCGAAAATTTAGAACAAAGGGGGTAGCTATGGAAATATTTTGCGATACAAATTAATTTTTTCTAACTTCCATAATCCTTAGAAATATGGACTCAAAATTCACTAAAATATGTAAAATTGTCCCCTCTATCGATTGGTGAAGACTAGAACGTTCTATCCTCCCTATTTGTCGAGTTATGAGTATTTTTTGTTTTGAAAAGTGGATTTTCGAAAATTTCATGACTCTATTTGAAGGCGAAATAATGATTTTATCACAAAACTGATTGTGCCAGTCGATTTTTTGGCCAAAACAACCCCTCTTTACGAATTTTTAGCATTTTTTATAATTTTTTTGTCGAAAATTTAGAACAAAGGGGTAGATATGGAAATATTTTGCGATACAAAATGATTTTTTCTAACTCCCATAATCCTTGGAAATATTGACTCAAAATTCACTAAAATATGTAAAATTGTCCCCTCTATCGATTGGTGGAGACTAGAACGTTCTATCTTTCCTATTTGTCGAGTTATGAGTATTTTTCGTTTTGGAAAGTGGATTTTCGAAAATTTCATGACTCTATTTGAAGGCGAAATAATGATTTTATCACAAAACTGATTGTGCCAGTCGATTTTTTGGCCAAAAAACCCCTCTTCACGAATTTTTAGCATTTTTTATAATTTTTTTGTCGAAAATTTAGAACAAAGGGGAAATATTTTGCGATACAAATTGATTTTTTCTAACTCCCTTAATCCTTGGCAATATCGACTCAAAATTCACTAAAATATGTAAAATTGTCCCCTCTATCGATTGGTGAAGACTAGAACGTTCTATCTTCCCTATTTGTCGAGTTATGAGTATTTTTTGTTTTGAAAAGTGGATTTTCGAAAATTTCATGACTCTATTTGAAGGCGAAATAATGATTTTATCACAAAACTGATTGTGCCAGTCGATTTTTTGGCCAAAACAATCCCTCTTTACAAATTTTTAGCATTTTTTATAATTTTTTTGTCGAAAATTTAGAACAAAGGGGGTAGCTATGGAAATATTTTGCGATACAAATTGATTTTTTCTAACTCCCATAATCCCTGGAAATATGGACTCAAAATTCACTAAAATATGTAAAATTGTCCCCTCTATCGATTGGTGAAGACTAGATCGTTCTATCTTTCCTATTTGTCGAGTTATGAGTAATTTTTGTTTCGAAAAGTGGATTTTCGAAAGTTTCATGACTCTATTTGAAGGCGAAATAATGATTTTATCAAAAAACTGATTGTGCCAGTCGATTTTTTGGCCAAAACAACCCCTCTTTACGAATTTTTAGCATTTTTTATAATTTTTTTGTCGAAAATTTAGAACAAAGGGGAAATATTTTGCGATACAAATTGATTTTTTCTAACTCCCATAATCCCTGGAAATATGGACTCAAAATTCACTAAAATATGTAAAATTGTCCCCTCTATCGATTGGTGAAGACTAGATCGTTCTATCTTTCCTATTTGTCGAGTTATGAGTAATTTTTGTTTCGAAAAGTGGATTTTCGAAAATTTCATGACTCTATTTGAAGGCGAAATAATGATTTTATCACAAAACTGATTGTGCCAGTCGATTTTTTGGCCAAAACAATCCCTCTTTACGAATTTTTAGCATTTTTTATAATTTTTTTGTCGAAAATTTAGAACAAAGGGGAAATATTTTGCGATACAAATTGATTTTTTCTAACTCCCATAATCCCTGGAAATATGGACTCAAAATCCACTAAAATATGTAAAATTGTCCCCTCTATCGATTGGTGAAGACTAGATCGTTCTATCTTTCCTATTTGTCGAGTTATGAGTAATTTTTGTTTCGAAAAGTGGATTTTCGAAAGTTTCATGACTCTATTTGAAGGCGAAATAATGATTTTATCAAAAAACTGATTGTGCCAGTCGATTTTTTGGCCAAAACAACCCCTCTTTACGAATTTTTAGCATTTTTTATAATTTTTTTGTCGAAAATTTAGAACAAAGGGGAAATATTTTGCGATACAAATTGATTTTTTCTAACTCCCATAATCCCTGGAAATATGGACTCAAAATCTACTAAAATATGTAAAATTGTCCCCTCTATCGATTGGTGAAGACTAGAACGTTCTATCTTTCCTATTAGTCGAGTTATGAGTATTTTTTGTTTTGAAAAGTGAATTTCCGAAAATTTCATGACTCTATTTGAAGGCGAAAGATTGATTTTATCAAAAAACTGATTGTGCCAGTCGTTTTTCCGGTCCAAAAAACCCCCCTTTACGAATTTTTAGCATTTTTTAAAATTTTTTGTCGAAAATTTAGAACAAAGTATGGAAATATTTTGCGAACCAATTTGCTTTTTTCTAACTCCCTTAATCCTTGGCAATATCGACTCAAAATTCACTAAAATATGTAAAATTGTCCCCTCTATCGATTGGTGAAGACTAGAACGTTCTATCTTTCCTATTTGTCGAGTTATGAGTATTTTTTGTTTTGAAAAGTGGATTTTCGAAAATTTCATGACTCTATTTGAAGGCGAAATAATGATTTTATCACAAAACTGATTGTGCCAGTCGATTTTTTGGCCAAAAAACCCCTCTTCACGAATTTTTAGCATTTTTTATAATTTTTTTGTCGAAAATTTAGAACAAAGGGGGTAGCTATGGAAATATTTTGCGATACAAATTGATTTTTTCTAACTCCCATAATCCCTGGAAATATGGACTCAAAATTCACTAAAATATGTAAAATTGTCCCCTCTATCGATTGGTGAAGACTAGATCGTTCTATCTTTCCTATTTGTCGAGTTATGAGTAATTTTTGTTTCGAAAAGTGGATTTTCGAAAATTTCATGACTCTATTTGAAGGCGAAATAATGATTTTATCACAAAACTGATTGTGCCAGTCGATTTTTTGGCCAAAACAATCCCTCTTTACGAATTTTTAGCATTTTTTATAATTTTTTTGTCGAAAATTTAGAACAAAGGGAAATGGAAATATTTTGCGATACAAATTGATTTTTTCTAACTCCCATAATCCCTGGAAATATGGACTCAAAATTCACTAAAATATGTAAAATTCTTCCCTCTATCGATTGGTGAATACTAGAACGTTCTATCTTTCCTATTAGTCGAGTTATGAGTATTTTTTGTTTTGAAAACTGGATTTTCGAAAATTTCATGACTCTATTTGAAGGCGAAAGATTGATTTTATCACAAAACTGATTGTGCCAGTCGATTTTTTGGCCAAAACAACCCCTCTTTACGAATTTTTAGCATTTTTTATAATTTTTTTGTCGAAAATTTAGAACAAAGGGGGTAGATATGGAAATATTTTGCGATACAAATTGATTTTTTCTAACTCCCATAATCCTTGGAAATATTGACTCAAAATTCACTAAAATATGTAAAATTGTCCCCTCTATCGATTGGTGAAGACTAGAACGTTCTATCTTTCCTATTAGTCGAGTTATGAGTAATTTTTGTTTTGAAAAGTGGATTTTCGAAAATTTCATGACTCTATTTGAAGGCGAAATAATGATTTTATCACAAAACTGATTGTGCCAGTCGATTTTTTGGCCAAAAAAAACCCTCTTTACGAATTTTTAGCATTTTTTATAATTTTTTTGTAGAAAATTTAGAACAAAGGGGGTAGCTATGGAAATATTTTGCGATACAAATTGATTTTTTCTAACTCCCATAATCCTTGGAAATATGGACTCAAAATTCACTAAAATATGTAAAATTGTCCCCTCCATCGATTGGTGAAGACTAAAACGTTCTATCTTCCCTATTTGTCGAGTTATGAGTAATTTTTGTTTCGAAAAGTGGATTTTCGAAAATTTCATGACTCTATTTGAAGGCGAAATAATGATTTTATCACAAAACTGATTGTGCCAGTCGATTTTTTGGCCAAAAAAACCCCTCTTTACGAATTTTTAGCATTTTTTATCATTTTTTTGTCGAAAATTTAGAACAAAGGGGGTAGCTATGGAAATATTTTGCGATACAAATTGATTTTTTCTAACTCCCATAATCCTTGGAAATATGGACTCAAAATTCACTAAAATATGTAAAATTGTCCCCTCTATCGATTGGTGAAGACTAGATCGTTCTATCTTTCCTATTTGTCGAGTTATGAGTAATTTTTGTTTCGAAAAGTGGATTTTCGAAAATTTCATGACTCTATTTGAAGGCGAAAGATTGATTTTATCAAAAAACTGATTATGCCAGTCGTTTTTCCGGTCCAAAAAACCCCCCTTTACGAATTTTTAGCATTTTTTATAATTTTTTTGTAGAAAATTTAGAACAAAGGGGGTAGCTATGGAAATATTTTGCGAACCAATTTGCTTTTTTCTAACTTCCTTAATCCTTGGCAATATCGACTCAAAATTCACTAAAATATGTAAAATTGTCCCCTCTATCGATTGGTGAAGACTAGAACGTTCTATCTTTCCTATTTGTCGAGTTATGAGTATTTTTTGTTTTGAAAAGTGGATTTTCGAAAATTTCATGACTCTATTTGAAGGCGAAATAATGATTTTATCACAAAACTGATTGTGCCAGTCGATTTTTTGGCCAAAACAATCCCTCTTTACAAATTTTTAGCATTTTTTATAATTTTTTTGTCGAAAATTTAGAACAAAGGGGGTAGCTATGGAAATATTTTGCGATACAAATTGATTTTTTCTAACTCCCATAATCCCTGGAAATATGGACTCAAAATTCACTAAAATATGTAAAATTGTCCCCTCTATCGATTGGTGAAGACTAGATCGTTCTATCTTTCCTATTTGTCGAGTTATGAGTAATTTTTGTTTCGAAAAGTGGATTTTCGAAAATTTCATGACTCTATTTGAAGGCGAAATAATGATTTTATCAAAAAACTGATTGTGCCAGTCGATTTTTTGGCCAAAACAACCCCTCTTTACGAATTTTTAGCATTTTTTATAATTTTTTTGTCGAAAATTTAGAACAAAGAGGGTAGCTATGGAAATATTTTGCGATACAAATTGATTTTTTCTAACTCCCATAATCCTTGGAAATATGGACTCAAAATTCACTAACATATGTAAAATTGTCCCCTCTATCGAGTGGTGAAGACTAGAACGTTCTATCTTGCCTATTTGTCGAGTTATGAGTAATTTTTGTTTCGAAAAGTGGATTTTCAAAAATTTCATGACTCTATTTGAAGGCGAAATAATGATTTTATCACAAAACTGATTGTGCCAGTCGATTTTTTGGCCAAAAAACCCCTCTTCACGAATTTTAAGCATTTTTTATTTTTTTTTTGTCGAAAATTTAGAACAAAGGGGGTAGCTATGGAAATATTTTGCGATACAAATTAATTTTTTCTAACTTCCATAATCCTTAGAAATATGGACTCAAAATTCACTAAAATATGTAAAATTGTCCCCTCTATCGATTGGTGAAGACTAGAACGTTCTATCCTCCCTATTTGTCGAGTTATGAGTATTTTTTGTTTTGAAAAGTGGATTTTCGAAAATTTCATGACTCTATTTGAAGGCGAAATAATGATTTTATCACAAAACTGATTGTGCCAGTCGATTTTTTGGCCAAAACAACCCCTCTTTACGAATTTTTAGCATTTTTTATAATTTTTTTGTCGAAAATTTAGAACAAAGGGGTAGATATGGAAATATTTTGCGATACAAAATGATTTTTTCTAACTCCCATAATCCTTGGAAATATTGACTCAAAATTCACTAAAATATGTAAAATTGTCCCCTCTATCGATTGGTGGAGACTAGAACGTTCTATCTTTCCTATTTGTCGAGTTATGAGTATTTTTCGTTTTGGAAAGTGGATTTTCGAAAATTTCATGACTCTATTTGAAGGCGAAATAATGATTTTATCACAAAACTGATTGTGCCAGTCGATTTTTTGGCCAAAAAACCCCTCTTCACGAATTTTTAGCATTTTTTATAATTTTTTTGTCGAAAATTTAGAACAAAGGGGAAATATTTTGCGATACAAATTGATTTTTTCTAACTCCCATAATCCTTGGAAATATGGACTCAAAATTCACTAAAATATGTAAAATTGTTCCCTCTATCGATTGGTGAAGACTAGAACGTTCTATCTTTCCTATTAGTCGAGTTATGAGTAATTTTTGTTTTGAAAAGTGGATTTTCGAAAATTTCATGACTCTATTTGAAGGCGAAATAATTATTTTATCAAAAAACTGATTATGCCAGTCGATTTTCCGGCCCAAAAAACCCCTCTTTACGAATTTTAAGCATTTTTTATTTTTTTTTGTCGAAAATTTAGAACAAAGGGGGTAGCTATGGAAATATTTTGCGATACAAATTGATTTTTTCTAACTCCCATAATCCCTGGAAATATGGACTCAAAATTCACTAAAATATGTAAAATTGTCCCCTCTATCGATTGGTGAAGACTAGAACGTTCTATCTTTCCTATTTGTCGAGTTATGAGTATTTTTCGTTTTGAAAAGTGGATTTTCGAAAATTTCATGACTCTATTTGAAGGCGAAATAATGATTTTATCACAAAACTGATTGTGCCAGTCGATTTTTTGGCCAAAACAATCCCTCTTTACAAATTTTTAGCATTTTTTATAATATTTTTGTCGAAAATTTAGAACAAAGGGGGTAGCTATGGAAATATTTTGCGATACAAATTGATTTTTTCTAACTCCCATAATCCCTGGAAATATGGACTCAAAATTCACTAAAATATGTGAAATTGTCCCCTCTATCGATTGGTGAAGACTAGAACGTTCTGTCTTTCCTATTAGTCGAGTTATGAGTATTTTTTGTTTTGAAAAGTGGATTTTCGAAAATTTCATGACTCTATTTGAAGGCGAAAGATTGATTTTATCAAAAAACTGATTGTGCCAGTCGTTTTTCCGGTCCAAAAAACCCCCCTTTACGAATTTTTAGCATTTTTTAAAATTTTTTGTCGAAAATTTAGAACAAAGGGGTAGGTATGGAAATATTTTGCGAACTAATTTGCTTTTTTCTAACTCCCTTAATCCTTGGCAATATCGACTCAAAATTCACTAAAATATGTAAAATTGTCCCCTCTATCGATTGGTGAAGACTAGAACGTTCTATCTTCCCTATTTGTCGAGTTATGAGTATTTTTTGTTTTGAAAAGTGGATTTTCGAAAATTTCATGACTCTATTTGAAGGCGAAATAATGATTTTATCACAAAACTGATTGTGCCAGTCGATTTTTTGGCCAAAACAATCCCTCTTTACAAATTTTTAGCATTTTTTATAATTTTTTTGTCGAAAATTTAGAACAAAGGGGGTAGCTATGGAAATATTTTGCGATACAAATTGATTTTTTCTAACTCCCATAATCCCTGGAAATATGGACTCAAAATTCACTAAAATATGTAAAATTGTCCCCTCTATCGATTGGTGAAGACTAGATCGTTCTATCTTTCCTATTTGTCGAGTTATGAGTAATTTTTGTTTCGAAAAGTGGATTTTCGAAAGTTTCATGACTCTATTTGAAGGCGAAATAATGATTTTATCAAAAAACTGATTGTGCCAGTCGATTTTTTGGCCAAAACAACCCCTCTTTACGAATTTTTAGCATTTTTTATAATTTTTTTGTCGAAAATTTAGAACAAAGGGGAAATATTTTGCGATACAAATTGATTTTTTCTAACTCCCATAATCCCTGGAAATATGGACTCAAAATTCACTAAAATATGTAAAATTGTCCCCTCTATCGATTGGTGAAGACTAGATCGTTCTATCTTTCCTATTTGTCGAGTTATGAGTAATTTTTGTTTCGAAAAGTGGATTTTCGAAAATTTCATGACTCTATTTGAAGGCGAAATAATGATTTTATCACAAAACTGATTGTGCCAGTCGATTTTTTGGCCAAAACAATCCCTCTTTACGAATTTTTAGCATTTTTTATAATTTTTTTGTCGAAAATTTAGAACAAAGGGGAAATATTTTGCGATACAAATTGATTTTTTCTAACTCCCATAATCCCTGGAAATATGGACTCAAAATTCACTAAAATATGTAAAATTGTCCCCTCTATCGATTGGTGAAGACTAGAACGTTCTATCTTTCCTATTAGTCGAGTTATGAGTATTTTTTGTTTTGAAAAGTGGATTTTCGAAAATTTCATGACTCTATTTGAAGGCGAAAGATTGATTTTATCAAAAAACTGATTGTGCCAGTCGTTTTTCCGGTCCAAAAAACCCCCCTTTACGAATTTTTAGCATTTTTTAAAATTTTTTGTCGAAAATTTAGAACAAAGTATGGAAATATTTTGCGAACCAATTTGCTTTTTTCTAACTCCCTTAATCCTTGGCAATATCGACTCAAAATTCACTAAAATATGTAAAATTGTCCCCTCTATCGATTGGTGAAGACTAGAACGTTCTATCTTTCCTATTTGTCGAGTTATGAGTATTTTTTGTTTTGAAAAGTGGATTTTCGAAAATTTCATGACTCTATTTGAAGGCGAAATAATGATTTTATGACAAAACTGATTGTGCCAGTCGATTTTTTGGCCAAAAAACCCCTCTTCACGAATTTTTAGCATTTTTTATAATTTTTTTGTCGAAAATTTAGAACAAAGGGGAAATATTTTGCGATACAAATTGATTTTTTCTAACTCCCATAATCCTTGGAAATATGGACTCAAAATTCACTAACATATGTAAAATTGTCCCCTCTATCGATTGGTGAAGACTAGAACGTTATATCTTCCCTATTAGTCGAGTTATGAGTATTTTTTGTTTTGAAAAGTGGATTTTCGAAAATTTCATGACTCTATTTGAAGGCGAAAGATTGATTTTATCAAAAAACTGATTGTGCCAGTCGATTTTCCGGTCCAAAAAACCCCTCTTTACGAATTTTTAGCATTTTTTAAAATTTTTTGTCGAAAATTTAGAACAAAGGGGTAGGTATGGAAATATTTTGCGAATCAATTTGCTTTTTTCTAACTCCCTTAATCCTTGGCAATATCGACTCAAAATTCACTAAAATATGTAAAATTGTTCCCTCTATCGATTGGTGAAGACTAGAACGTTCTATCTTTCCTATTAGTCGAGTTATGAGTAATTTTTGTTTTGAAAAGTGGATTTTCGAAAATTTCATGACTCTATTTGAAGGCGAAATAATTATTTTATCAAAAAACTGATTATGCCAGTCGATTTTCCGGCCCAAAAAACCCCTCTTTACGAATTTTAAGCATTTTTTATTTTTTTTTGTCGAAAATTTAGAACAAAGGGGGTAGCTATGGAAATATTTTGCGATACAAATTGATTTTTTCTAACTCCCATAATCCCTGGAAATATGGACTCAAAATTCACTTAAATATGTAAAATTGTCCCCTCTATCGATTGGTGAAGACTAGAACGTTCTATCTTTCCTATTTGTCGAGTTATGAGTATTTTTCGTTTTGAAAAGTGGATTTTCGAAAATTTCATGACCCTATTTGAAGGCGAAATAATGATTTTATCACAAAACTGATTGTGCCAGTCGATTTTTTGGCCAAAACAATCCCTCTTTACAAATTTTTAGCATTTTTTATAATATTTTTGTCGAAAATTTAGAACAAAGGGGGTAGCTATGGAAATATTTTGCGATACAAATTGATTTTTTCTAACTCCCATAATCCCTGGAAATATGGACTCAAAATTCACTAAAATATGTGAAATTGTCCCCTCTATCGATTGGTGAAGACTAGAACGTTCTGTCTTTCCTATTAGTCGAGTTATGAGTATTTTTTGTTTTGAAAAGTGGATTTTCGAAAATTTCATGACTCTATTTGAAGGCGAAAGATTGATTTTATCAAAAAACTGATTGTGCCAGTCGTTTTTCCGGTCCAAAAAACCCCCCTTTACGAATTTTTAGCATTTTTTAAAATTTTTTGTCGAAAATTTAGAACAAAGGGAAATATTTTGCGAACTAATTTGCTTTTTTCTAACTCCCTTAATCCTTGGCAATATCGACTCAAAATTCACTAAAATATGTAAAATTGTCCCCTCTATCGATTGGTGAAGACTAGAACGTTCTATCTTCCCTATTTGTCGAGTTATGAGTATTTTTTGTTTTGAAAAGTGGATTTTCGAAAATTTCATGACTCTATTTGAAGGCGAAATAATGATTTTATCACAAAACTGATTGTGCCAGTCGATTTTTTGGCCAAAACAATCCCTCTTTACAAATTTTTAGCATTTTTTATAATTTTTTTGTCGAAAATTTAGAACAAAGGGGGTAGCTATGGAAATATTTTGCGATACAAATTGATTTTTTCTAACTCCCATAATCCCTGGAAATATGGACTCAAAATTCACTAAAATATGTAAAATTGTCCCCTCTATCGATTGGTGAAGACTAGATCGTTCTATCTTTCCTATTTGTCGAGTTATGAGTAATTTTTGTTTCGAAAAGTGGATTTTCGAAAGTTTCATGACTCTATTTGAAGGCGAAATAATGATTTTATCAAAAAACTGATTGTGCCAGTCGATTTTTTGGCCAAAACAACCCCTCTTTACGAATTTTTAGCATTTTTTATAATTTTTTTGTCGAAAATTTAGAACAAAGGGGAAATATTTTGCGATACAAATTGATTTTTTCTAACTCCCATAATCCCTGGAAATATGGACTCAAAATTCACTAAAATATGTAAAATTGTCCCCTCTATCGATTGGTGAAGACTAGATCGTTCTATCTTCCCTATTTGTCGAGTTATGAGTATTTTTTGTTTTGAAAAGTGGATTTTCGAAAATTTCATGACTCTATTTGAAGGCGAAATAATGATTTTATCACAAAACTGATTGTGCCAGTCGATTTTTTGGCCAAAACAATCCCTCTTTACAAATTTTTAGCATTTTTTATAATTTTTTTGTCGAAAATTTAGAACAAAGGGGGTAGCTATGGAAATATTTTGCGATACAAATTGATTTTTTCTAACTCCCATAATCCCTGGAAATATGGACTCAAAATTCACTAAAATATGTAAAATTGTCCCCTCTATCGATTGGTGAAGACTAGATCGTTCTATCTTTCCTATTTGTCGAGTTATGAGTAATTTTTGTTTCGAAAAGTGGATTTTCGAAAGTTTCATGACTCTATTTGAAGGCGAAATAATGATTTTATCAAAAAACTGATTGTGCCAGTCGATTTTTTGGCCAAAACAACCCCTCTTTACGAATTTTTAGCATTTTTTATAATTTTTTTGTCGAAAATTTAGAACAAAGGGGAAATATTTTGCGATACAAATTGATTTTTTCTAACTCCCATAATCCCTGGAAATATGGACTCAAAATTCACTAAAATATGTAAAATTGTCCCCTCTATCGATTGGTGAAGACTAGATCGTTCTATCTTTCCTATTTGTCGAGTTATGAGTAATTTTTGTTTCGAAAAGTGGATTTTCGAAAATTTCATGACTCTATTTGAAGGCGAAATAATGATTTTATCACAAAACTGATTGTGCCAGTCGATTTTTTGGCCAAAACAATCCCTCTTTACAAATTTTTAGCATTTTTTATAATTTTTTTGTCGAAAATTTAGAACAAAGGGGGTAGCTATGGAAATATTTTGCGATACAAATTGATTTTTTCTAACTCCCATAATCCCTGGAAATATGGACTCAAAATTCACTAAAATATGTAAAATTGTCCCCTCTATCGATTGGTGAAGACTAGATCGTTCTATCTTTCCTATTTGTCGAGTTATGAGTAATTTTTGTTTCGAAAAGTGGATTTTCGAAAGTTTCATGACTCTATTTGAAGGCGAAATAATGATTTTATCAAAAAACTGATTGTGCCAGTCGATTTTTTGGCCAAAACAACCCCTCTTTACGAATTTTTAGCATTTTTTATAATTTTTTTGTCGAAAATTTAGAACAAAGGGGAAATATTTTGCGATACAAATTGATTTTTTCTAACTCCCATAATCCCTGGAAATATGGACTCAAAATTCACTAAAATATGTAAAATTGTCCCCTCTATCGATTGGTGAAGACTAGATCGTTCTATCTTTCCTATTTGTCGAGTTATGAGTAATTTTTGTTTCGAAAAGTGGATTTTCGAAAGTTTCATGACTCTATTTGAAGGCGAAATAATGATTTTATCAAAAAACTGATTGTGCCAGTCGATTTTTTGGCCAAAACAACCCCTCTTTACGAATTTTTAGCATTTTTTATAATTTTTTTGTCGAAAATTTAGAACAAAGGGGAAATATTTTGCGATACAAATTGATTTTTTCTAACTCCCATAATCCCTGGAAATATGGACTCAAAATCTACTAAAATATGTAAAATTGTCCCCTCTATCGATTGGTGAAGACTAGAACGTTCTATCTTTCCTATTAGTCGAGTTATGAGTATTTTTTGTTTTGAAAAGTGAATTTTCGAAAATTTCATGACTCTATTTGAAGGCGAAAGATTGATTTTATCAAAAAACTGATTGTGCCAGTCGTTTTTCCGGTCCAAAAAACCCCCCTTTACGAATTTTTAGCATTTTTTAAAATTTTTTGTCGAAAATTTAGAACAAAGTATGGAAATATTTTGCGAACCAATTTGCTTTTTTCTAACTCCCTTAATCCTTGGCAATATCGACTCAAAATTCACTAAAATATGTAAAATTGTCCCCTCTATCGATTGGTGAAGACTAGAACGTTCTATCTTTCCTATTTGTCGAGTTATGAGTATTTTTTGTTTTGAAAAGTGGATTTTCGAAAATTTCATGACTCTATTTGAAGGCGAAATAATGATTTTATCACAAAACTGATTGTGCCAGTCGATTTTTTGGCCAAAAAACCCCTCTTCACGAATTTTTAGCATTTTTTATAATTTTTTTGTCGAAAATTTAGAACAAAGGGGGTAGCTATGGAAATATTTTGCGATACAAATTGATTTTTTCTAACTCCCATAATCCCTGGAAATATGGACTCAAAATTCACTAAAATATGTAAAATTGTCCCCTCTATCGATTGGTGAAGACTAGATCGTTCTATCTTTCCTATTTGTCGAGTTATGAGTAATTTTTGTTTCGAAAAGTGGATTTTCGAAAATTTCATGACTCTATTTGAAGGCGAAATAATGATTTTATCACAAAACTGATTGTGCCAGTCGATTTTTTGGCCAAAACAATCCCTCTTTACGAATTTTTAGCATTTTTTATAATTTTTTTGTCGAAAATTTAGAACAAAGGGAAATGGAAATATTTTGCGATACAAATTGATTTTTTCTAACTCCCATAATCCCTGGAAATATGGACTCAAAATTCACTAAAATATGTAAAATTCTTCCCTCTATCGATTGGTGAATACTAGAACGTTCTATCTTTCCTATTAGTCGAGTCATGAGTATTTTTTGTTTTGAAAACTGGATTTTCGAAAATTTCATGACTCTATTTGAAGGCGAAAGATTGATTTTATCACAAAACTGATTGTGCCAGTCGATTTTTTGGCCAAAACAACCCCTCTTTACGAATTTTTAGCATTTTTTATAATTTTTTTGTCGAAAATTTAGAACAAAGGGGGTAGATATGGAAATATTTTGCGATACAAATTGATTTTTTCTAACTCCCATAATCCTTGGAAATATTGACTCAAAATTCACTAAAATATGTAAAATTGTCCCCTCTATCGATTGGTGAAGACTAGAACGTTCTATCTTTCCTATTAGTCGAGTTATGAGTAATTTTTGTTTTGAAAAGTGGATTTTCGAAAATTTCATGACTCTATTTGAAGGCGAAATAATGATTTTATCACAAAACTGATTGTGCCAGTCGATTTTTTGGCCAAAAAAAACCCTCTTTACGAATTTTTAGCATTTTTTATAATTTTTTTGTAGAAAATTTAGAACAAAGGGGGTAGCTATGGAAATATTTTGCGATACAAATTGATTTTTTCTAACTCCCATAATCCTTGGAAATATGGACTCAAAATTCACTAAAATATGTAAAATTGTCCCCTCCATCGATTGGTGAAGACTAAAACGTTCTATCTTCCCTATTTGTCGAGTTATGAGTAATTTTTGTTTCGAAAAGTGGATTTTCGAAAATTTCATGACTCTATTTGAAGGCGAAATAATGATTTTATCACAAAACTGATTGTGCCAGTCGATTTTTTGGCCAAAAAAACCCCTCTTTACGAATTTTTAGCATTTTTTATCATTTTTTTGTCGAAAATTTAGAACAAAGGGGGTAGCTATGGAAATATTTTGCGATACAAATTGATTTTTTCTAACTCCCATAATCCTTGGAAATATGGACTCAAAATTCACTAAAATATGTAAAATTGTCCCCTCTATCGATTGGTGAAGACTAGATCGTTCTATCTTTCCTATTTGTCGAGTTATGAGTAATTTTTGTTTCGAAAAGTGGATTTTCGAAAATTTCATGACTCTATTTGAAGGCGAAAGATTGATTTTATCAAAAAACTGATTATGCCAGTCGTTTTTCCGGTCCAAAAAACCCCCCTTTACGAATTTTTAGCATTTTTTATAATTTTTTTGTAGAAAATTTAGAACAAAGGGGGTAGCTATGGAAATATTTTGCGAACCAATTTGCTTTTTTCTAACTTCCTTAATCCTTGGCAATATCGACTCAAAATTCACTAAAATATGTAAAATTGTCCCCTCTATCGATTGGTGAAGACTAGAACGTTCTATCTTTCCTATTTGTCGAGTTATGAGTATTTTTTGTTTTGAAAAGTGGATTTTCGAAAATTTCATGACTCTATTTGAAGGCGAAATAATGATTTTATCACAAAACTGATTGTGCCAGTCGATTTTTTGGCCAAAACAATCCCTCTTTACAAATTTTTAGCATTTTTTATAATTTTTTTGTCGAAAATTTAGAACAAAGGGGGTAGCTATGGAAATATTTTGCGATACAAATTGATTTTTTCTAACTCCCATAATCCCTGGAAATATGGACTCAAAATTCACTAAAATATGTAAAATTGTCCCCTCTATCGATTGGTGAAGACTAGATCGTTCTATCTTTCCTATTTGTCGAGTTATGAGTAATTTTTGTTTCGAAAAGTGGATTTTCGAAAATTTCATGACTCTATTTGAAGGCGAAATAATGATTTTATCAAAAAACTGATTGTGCCAGTCGATTTTTTGGCCAAAACAACCCCTCTTTACGAATTTTTAGCATTTTTTATAATTTTTTTGTCGAAAATTTAGAACAAAGAGGGTAGCTATGGAAATATTTTGCGATACAAATTGATTTTTTCTAACTCCCATAATCCTTGGAAATATGGACTCAAAATTCACTAACATATGTAAAATTGTCCCCTCTATCGAGTGGTGAAGACTAGAACGTTCTATCTTGCCTATTTGTCGAGTTATGAGTAATTTTTGTTTCGAAAAGTGGATTTTCAAAAATTTCATGACTCTATTTGAAGGCGAAATAATGATTTTATCACAAAACTGATTGTGCCAGTCGATTTTCCGGTCCAAAAAACCCCTCTCTACGAATTTTAAGCATTTTTTATTTTTTTTGTCGAAAATTTAGAACAAAGGGAAATATTTTGCGAATCAAATTGCTTTTTTCTAACTCCCTTAATCCTTGGCAATATTGACTCAAAATTAGGGCTGGGCGATTATCAAAAAACATAAATAATTATCGATTATATAAAATAATCGATTATTTTCGATTAATCGATTAATCGATGTTAATCGAAAATAATCGATTAATCTAAAATAATCGATTAATCGAAAAAATCGATTAATCGAAAAAAATCGATTAATCGAAAAAAATCGATTAATCGAAAAAAATCGATTGAACGAAAAAATCGATTAATCGAAAAAATCGATCAATCGAAAAAATCGATCAATCGAAAAAAATCGATTAATCGAAAAAAATCGATTGATCGAAAAAAATCGATTAAACGAAAAAAATCGATTAATCGAAAATAATCGATTAATCGAAAATAATCGATTAATCGAAAATAATCAATTTTCGATGATTCGAAAATTTATTATTTTTCATTATTCTTGATAACGGCAGCTGGACCGCTACCGAAACTTTAAAAATAGAGTTTCAACAAACATCGTGATCAAGAACTATATTTAACTAATTTTTTCCCTAACTCACGCCTTTAAAAAGATTGACAATTTGGAACTTACGAAAATATTTTGAAGTTTAAGACTTAAAAAAATTGTCAAGATTTGCCAGTCGATTTTCCGGTCCAAAAAACCCCTCTTTTCGAATTTTTTGCATTTTTTAAAATTTTTTTGTTGAAAATTTAGAACAAAGGGGGTAGCTATGGAAATATTTTGCGATACAAATTGATTTTTTCTAACTCCCATAATCCTTGGCAATATCGACTCAAAATTCACTAAAATATGTAAAATTGTCCCCTCTATCGATTGGTGAAGACTTGAACGTTCTATCTTTCCTATTAGTCGAGTTATGAGTATTTTTTGTTTTGAAAAGTGTATTTTCGAAAATTTCATGACTCTATTTGAAGGCGAAATAATGATTTTATCACAAAACTGATTGTGCCAGTCGATTTTTTGGCCAAAAAAACCCCTCTTTACGAATTTTTAGCATTTTTTATAATTTTTTTGTAGAAAATTTAGAACAAAGGGGGTAAGCTATGGAAATATTTTGCGATACAAATTGATTTTTTCTAACTCCCATAATCCTTGGAAATATGGACTCAAAATTCACTAACATATGTAAAATTGTCCCCTCTATCGATTGGTGAAGACTAGAACGTTCTATCTTCCCTATTTGTCGAGTTATGAGTAATTTTTGTTTCGAAAAGTGGATTTTCGAAAATTTCATGACTCTATTTGAAGGCGAAATAATGATTTTATCACAAAACTGATTGTGCCAGTCGATTTTTTGGCCAAAAAAACCCCTCTTTACGAATTTTTAGCATTTTTTATAATTTTTTTGTCGAAAATTTAGAACAAAGGGGGTAGCTATGGAAATATTTTGCGATACAAATTGATTTTTTCTAACTCCCATAATCCCTGGAAATATGGACTCAAAATTCACTAAAATATGTAAAATTGTCCCCTCTATCGACTGGTGAAGACTAGAACGTTCTATCTTTCCTATTAGTCGAGTTATGAGTATTTTTTGTTTTGAAAAGTGGATTTTCGAAAATTTCATGACTCTATTTGAAGGCGAAAGATTGATTTTATCACAAAACTGATTGTGCCAGTCGATTTTTTGGCCAAAACAACCCCTCTTTACGAATTTTTAGCATTTTTTATAATTTTTTTGTCGAAAATTTAGAACAAAGGGGGTAGATATGGAAATATTTTGCGATACAAATTGATTTTTTCTAACTCCCATAATCCTTGGAAATATTGACTCAAAATTCACTAAAATATGTAAAATTGTCCCCTCTATCGATTGGTGAAGACTAGAACGTTCTATCTTTCCTATTAGTCGAGTTATGAGTAATTTTTGTTTTGAAAAGTGGATTTTCGAAAATTTCATGACTCTATATGAAGGCGAAATAATGATTTTATCACAAAACTGATTGTGCCAGTCGATTTTTTGGCCAAAAAAAACCCTCTTTACGAATTTTTAGCATTTTTTATAATTTTTTTGTAGAAAATTTAGAACAAAGGGGGTAGCTATGGAAATATTTTGCGATACAAATTGATTTTTTCTAACTCCCATAATCCTTGGAAATATGGACTCAAAATTCACTAACATATGTAAAATTGTCCCCTCTATCGATTGGTGAAGACTAGAACGTTCTATCTTCCCTATTTGTCGAGTTATGAGTAATTTTTGTTTCGAAAAGTGGATTTTCGAAAATTTCATGACTCTATTTGAAGGCGAAATAATGATTTTATCACAAAACTGATTGTGCCAGTCGATTTTTTGGCCAAAAAAACCCCTCTTTACGAATTTTTAGCATTTTTTATCATTTTTTTGTCGAAAATTTAGAACAAAGGGGGTAGCTATGGAAATATTTTGCGATACAAATTGATTTTTTCTAACTCCCATAATCCTTGGAAATATGGACTCAAAATTCACTAAAATATGTAAAATTGTCCCCTCTATCGATTGGTGAAGACTAGATCGTTCTATCTTTCCTATTTGTCGAGTTATGAGTAATTTTTGTTTCGAAAAGTGGATTTTCGAAAATTTCATGACTCTATTTGAAGGCGAAAGATTGATTTTATCAAAAAACTGATTGTGCCAGTCGTTTTTCCGGTCCAAAAAACCCCCCTTTACGAATTTTTAGCATTTTTTAAAATTTTTTGTCGAAAATTTAGAACAAAGTATGGAAATATTTTGCGAACCAATTTGCTTTTTTCTAACTCCCTTAATCCTTGGCAATATCGACTCAAAATTCACTAAAATATGTAAAATTGTCCCCTCTATCGATTGGTGAAGACTAGAACGTTCTATCTTTCCTATTTGTCGAGTTATGAGTATTTTTTGTTTTGAAAAGTGGATTTTCGAAAATTTCATGACTCTATTTGAAGGCGAAATAATGATTTTATGACAAAACTGATTGTGCCAGTCGATTTTTTGGCCAAAAAACCCCTCTTCACGAATTTTTAGCATTTTTTATAATTTTTTTGTCGAAAATTTAGAACAAAGGGGAAATATTTTGCGATACAAATTGATTTTTTCTAACTCCCATAATCCTTGGAAATATGGACTCAAAATTCACTAACATATGTAAAATTGTCCCCTCTATCGATTGGTGAAGACTAGAACGTTATATCTTCCCTATTAGTCGAGTTATGAGTATTTTTTGTTTTGAAAAGTGGATTTTCGAAAATTTCATGACTCTATTTGAAGGCGAAAGATTGATTTTATCAAAAAACTGATTGTGCCAGTCGATTTTCCGGTCCAAAAAACCCCTCTTTACGAATTTTTAGCATTTTTTAAAATTTTTTGTCGAAAATTTAGAACAAAGGGGTAGGTATGGAAATATTTTGCGAATCAATTTGCTTTTTTCTAACTCCCTTAATCCTTGGCAATATCGACTCAAAATTCACTAAAATATGTAAAATTGTTCCCTCTATCGATTGGTGAAGACTAGAACGTTCTATCTTTCCTATTAGTCGAGTTATGAGTAATTTTTGTTTTGAAAAGTGGATTTTCGAAAATTTCATGACTCTATTTGAAGGCGAAATAATTATTTTATCAAAAAACTGATTATGCCAGTCGATTTTCCGGCCCAAAAAACCCCTCTTTACGAATTTTAAGCATTTTTTATTTTTTTTTGTCGAAAATTTAGAACAAAGGGGGTAGCTATGGAAATATTTTGCGATACAAATTGATTTTTTCTAACTCCCATAATCCCTGGAAATATGGACTCAAAATTCACTTAAATATGTAAAATTGTCCCCTCTATCGATTGGTGAAGACTAGAACGTTCTATCTTCCCTATTTGTCGAGTTATGAGTATTTTTTGTTTTGAAAAGTGGATTTTCGAAAATTTCATGACTCTATTTGAAGGCGAAATAATGATTTTATCACAAAACTGATTGTGCCAGTCGATTTTTTGGCCAAAACAATCCCTCTTTACAAATTTTTAGCATTTTTTATAATATTTTTGTCGAAAATTTAGAACAAAGGGGGTAGCTATGGAAATATTTTGCGATACAAATTGATTTTTTCTAACTCCCATAATCCCTGGAAATATGGACTCAAAATTCACTAAAATATGTGAAATTGTCCCCTCTATCGATTGGTGAAGACTAGAACGTTCTATCTTTCCTATTTGTCGAGTTATGAGTAATTTTTGTTTCGAAAAGTGGATTTTCGAAAGTTTCATGACTCTATTTGAAGGCGAAAGATTGATTTTATCAAAAAACTGATTGTGCCAGTCGTTTTTCCGGTCCAAAAAACCCCCCTTTACGAATTTTTAGCATTTTTTAAAATTTTTTGTCGAAAATTTAGAACAAAGGGGTAGGTATGGAAATATTTTGCGAACTAATTTGCTTTTTTCTAACTCCCTTAATCCTTGGCAATATCGACTCAAAATTCACTAAAATATGTAAAATTGTCCCCTCTATCGATTGGTGAAGACTAGAACGTTCTATCTTCCCTATTTGTCGAGTTATGAGTATTTTTTGTTTTGAAAAGTGGATTTTCGAAAATTTCATGACTCTATTTGAAGGCGAAATAATGATTTTATCACAAAACTGATTGTGCCAGTCGATTTTTTGGCCAAAACAATCCCTCTTTACAAATTTTTAGCATTTTTTATAATTTTTTTGTCGAAAATTTAGAACAAAGGGGGTAGCTATGGAAATATTTTGCGATACAAATTGATTTTTTCTAACTCCCATAATCCCTGGAAATATGGACTCAAAATTCACTAAAATATGTAAAATTGTCCCCTCTATCGATTGGTGAAGACTAGATCGTTCTATCTTTCCTATTTGTCGAGTTATGAGTAATTTTTGTTTCGAAAAGTGGATTTTCGAAAGTTTCATGACTCTATTTGAAGGCGAAATAATGATTTTATCAAAAAACTGATTGTGCCAGTCGATTTTTTGGCCAAAACAACCCCTCTTTACGAATTTTTAGCATTTTTTATAATTTTTTTGTCGAAAATTTAGAACAAAGGGGAAATATTTTGCGATACAAATTGATTTTTTCTAACTCCCATAATCCCTGGAAATATGGACTCAAAATTCACTAAAATATGTAAAATTGTCCCCTCTATCGATTGGTGAAGACTAGATCGTTCTATCTTTCCTATTTGTCGAGTTATGAGTAATTTTTGTTTCGAAAAGTGGATTTTCGAAAATTTCATGACTCTATTTGAAGGCGAAATAATGATTTTATCACAAAACTGATTGTGCCAGTCGATTTTTTGGCCAAAACAATCCCTCTTTACGAATTTTTAGCATTTTTTATAATTTTTTTGTCGAAAATTTAGAACAAAGGGGAAATATTTTGCGATACAAATTGATTTTTTCTAACTCCCATAATCCCTGGAAATATGGACTCAAAATTCACTAAAATATGTAAAATTGTCCCCTCTATCGATTGGTGAAGACTAGATCGTTCTATCTTTCCTATTTGTCGAGTTATGAGTAATTTTTGTTTCGAAAAGTGGATTTTCGAAAGTTTCATGACTCTATTTGAAGGCGAAATAATGATTTTATCAAAAAACTGATTGTGCCAGTCGATTTTTTGGCCAAAACAACCCCTCTTTACGAATTTTTAGCATTTTTTATAATTTTTTTGTCGAAAATTTAGAACAAAGGGGAAATATTTTGCGATACAAATTGATTTTTTCTAACTCCCATAATCCCTGGAAATATGGACTCAAAATCTACTAAAATATGTAAAATTGTCCCCTCTATCGATTGGTGAAGACTAGAACGTTCTATCTTTCCTATTAGTCGAGTTATGAGTATTTTTTGTTTTGAAAAGTGAATTTTCGAAAATTTCATGACTCTATTTGAAGGCGAAAGATTGATTTTATCAAAAAACTGATTGTGCCAGTCGTTTTTCCGGTCCAAAAAACCCCCCTTTACGAATTTTTAGCATTTTTTAAAATTTTTTGTCGAAAATTTAGAACAAAGTATGGAAATATTTTGCGAACCAATTTGCTTTTTTCTAACTCCCTTAATCCTTGGCAATATCGACTCAAAATTCACTAAAATATGTAAAATTGTCCCCTCTATCGATTGGTGAAGACTAGAACGTTCTATCTTTCCTATTTGTCGAGTTATGAGTATTTTTTGTTTTGAAAAGTGGATTTTCGAAAATTTCATGACTCTATTTGAAGGCGAAATAATGATTTTATCACAAAACTGATTGTGCCAGTCGATTTTTTGGCCAAAAAACCCCTCTTCACGAATTTTTAGCATTTTTTATAATTTTTTTGTCGAAAATTTAGAACAAAGGGGGTAGCTATGGAAATATTTTGCGATACAAATTGATTTTTTCTAACTCCCATAATCCCTGGAAATATGGACTCAAAATTCACTAAAATATGTAAAATTGTCCCCTCTATCGATTGGTGAAGACTAGATCGTTCTATCTTTCCTATTTGTCGAGTTATGAGTAATTTTTGTTTCGAAAAGTGGATTTTCGAAAATTTCATGACTCTATTTGAAGGCGAAATAATGATTTTATCACAAAACTGATTGTGCCAGTCGATTTTTTGGCCAAAACAATCCCTCTTTACGAATTTTTAGCATTTTTTATAATTTTTTTGTCGAAAATTTAGAACAAAGGGAAATGGAAATATTTTGCGATACAAATTGATTTTTTCTAACTCCCATAATCCCTGGAAATATGGACTCAAAATTCACTAAAATATGTAAAATTCTTCCCTCTATCGATTGGTGAATACTAGAACGTTCTATCTTTCCTATTAGTCGAGTCATGAGTATTTTTTGTTTTGAAAACTGGATTTTCGAAAATTTCATGACTCTATTTGAAGGCGAAAGATTGATTTTATCACAAAACTGATTGTGCCAGTCGATTTTTTTGCCAAAACAACCCCTCTTTACGAATTTTTAGCATTTTTTATAATTTTTTTGTCGAAAATTTAGAACAAAGGGGGTAGATATGGAAATATTTTGCGATACAAATTGATTTTTTCTAACTCCCATAATCCTTGGAAATATTGACTCAAAATTCACTAAAATATGTAAAATTGTCCCCTCTATCGATTGGTGAAGACTAGAACGTTCTATCTTTCCTATTAGTCGAGTTATGAGTAATTTTTGTTTTGAAAAGTGGATTTTCGAAAATTTCATGACTCTATTTGAAGGCGAAATAATGATTTTATCACAAAACTGATTGTGCCAGTCGATTTTTTGGCCAAAAAAAACCCTCTTTACGAATTTTTAGCATTTTTTATAATTTTTTTGTAGAAAATTTAGAACAAAGGGGGTAGCTATGGAAATATTTTGCGATACAAATTGATTTTTTCTAACTCCCATAATCCTTGGAAATATGGACTCAAAATTCACTAAAATATGTAAAATTGTCCCCTCCATCGATTGGTGAAGACTAAAACGTTCTATCTTCCCTATTTGTCGAGTTATGAGTAATTTTTGTTTCGAAAAGTGGATTTTCGAAAATTTCATGACTCTATTTGAAGGCGAAATAATGATTTTATCACAAAACTGATTGTGCCAGTCGATTTTTTGGCCAAAAAAACCCCTCTTTACGAATTTTTAGCATTTTTTATCATTTTTTTGTCGAAAATTTAGAACAAAGGGGGTAGCTATGGATATATTTTGCGATACAAATTGATTTTTTCTAACTCCCATAATCCTTGGAAATATGGACTCAAAATTCACTAAAATATGTAAAATTGTCCCCTCTATCGATTGGTGAAGACTAGATCGTTCTATCTTTCCTATTTGTCGAGTTATGAGTAATTTTTGTTTCGAAAAGTGGATTTTCGAAAATTTCATGACTCTATTTGAAGGCGAAATAATGATTTTATCACAAAACTGATTGTGCCAGTCGATTTTTTGGCCAAAACAATCCCTCTTCACAAATTTTTAGCATTTTTTATAATTTTTTTGTCGAAAATTTAGAACAAAGGGGGTAGCTATGGAAATATTTTGCGATACAAATTGATTTTTTCTAACTCCCATAATCCCTGGAAATATGGACTCAAAATTCACTAAAATATGTAAAATTGTCCCCTCTATCGATTGGTGAAGACTAGATCGTTCTATCTTTCCTATTTGTCGAGTTATGAGTAATTTTTGTTTCGAAAAGTGGATTTTCGAAAATTTCATGACTCTATTTGAAGGCGAAATAATGATTTTATCAAAAAACTGATTGTGCCAGTCGATTTTTTGGCCAAAACAACCCCTCTTTACGAATTTTTAGCATTTTTTATAATTTTTTTGTCGAAAATTTAGAACAAAGAGGGTAGCTATGGAAATATTTTGCGATACAAATTGATTTTTTCTAACTCCCATAATCCTCGGAAATATAGACTCAAAATTCACTAAAATATGTAAAATTGTCCCCTCTATCGAGTGGTGAAGACTAGAACGTTCTATCTTGCCTATTTGTCGAGTTATGAGTAATTTTTGTTTCGAAAAGTGGATTTTCAAAAATTTCATGACTCTATTTGAAGGCGAAATAATGATTTTATCACAAAACTGATTGTGCCAGTCGATTTTCCGGTCCAAAAAACCCCTCTCTACGAATTTCAAGCATTTTTTATTTTTTTTGTCGAAAATTTAGAACAAAGGGAAATATTTTGCGAATCAAATTGCTTTTTTCTAACTCCCTTAATCCTTGGCAATATTGACTCAAAATTAGGGCTGGGCGATTATCAAAAAACATAAATAATTATCGATTATATAAAATAATCGATTATTTTCGATTAATCGATTAATCGATGTTAATCGAAAATAATCGATTAATCTAAAATAATCGATTAATCTAAAATAATCGATTAATCGAAAAAATCGATTAATCGAAAAAAATCGATTAATCGAAAAAAATCGATTAATCGAAAAAATCGATTAATCGAAAAAAATCGATTGAACGAAAAAATCGATTAATCGAAAAAATCGATCAATCGAAAAAAATCGATTAATCGAAAAAAATCGATTGATCGAAAAAAATCGATTAAACGAAAAAAATCGATTAATCGAAAATAATCGATTAATCGAAAATAATCGATTAATCGAAAATAATCGATTAATCGAAAATAATCAATTTTCGATGATTCGAAAATTTATTATTTTTCATTATTCTTGATAACGGCAGCTGGACCGCTACCGAAACTTTAAAAATAGAGTTTCAACAAACATCGTGATCAAGAACTATATTTAACTAATTTTTTCCCTAACTCACGCCTTTAAAAAGATTGACAATTTGGAACTTACGAAAATATTTTGAAGTTTAAGACTTAAAAAAATTGTCAAGATTTGCCAGTCGATTTTCCGGTCCAAAAAACCCCTCTTTTCGAATTTTTAGCATTTTTTAAAATTTTTTTGTTGAAAATTTAGAACAAAGGGGGTAGCTATGGAAATATTTTGCGATACAAATTGATTTTTTCTAACTCCCATAATCCTTGGCAATATCGACTCAAAATTCACTAAAATATGTAAAATTGTCCCCTCTATCGATTGGTGAAGACTTGAACGTTCTATCTTTCCTATTAGTCGAGTTATGAGTATTTTTTGTTTTGAAAAGTGTATTTTCGAAAATTTCATGACTCTATTTGAAGGCGAAATAATGATTTTATCACAAAACTGATTGTGCCAGTCGATTTTTTGGCCAAAAAAACCCCTCTTTACGAATTTTTAGCATTTTTTATAATTTTTTTGTAGAAAATTTAGAACAAAGGGGTAGGTATGGAAATATTTTGAGAAACAAATTGCTTTTTTCCAACTCCCTTAATCCTTGGCAATATCGACTCAAAATTCACCAAAATATGTAAAATTCTTCCCTCTATCGATTGGTGAATACTAGAACGTTCTATCTTTCCTATTAGTCGAGTTATGAGTATTTTTTGTTTTGAAAACTGGATTTTCGAAAATTTCATGACTCTATTTGAAGGCGAAATAATGATTTTATCACAAAACTGATTGTGCCAGTCGATTTTTTGCCCAAAAAAACCCCTCTTTACGAATTTTTAGCATTTTTTATAATTTTTTTGTAGAAAATTTAGAACAAAGGGGGTAAGCTATGGAAATATTTTGCGATACAAATTGATTTTTTCTAACTCCCATAATCCTTGGAAATATGGACTCAAAATTCACTAACATATGTAAAATTGTCCCCTCTATCGATTGGTGAAGACTAGAACGTTTTATCATCCCTATTTGTCGAGTTATGAGTAATTTTTGTTTCGAAAAGTGGATTTTCGAAAATTTCATGACTCTATTTGAAGGCGAAATAATGATTTTATCACAAAACTGATTGTGCCAGTCGATTTTTTGGCCAAAACAACCCCTCTTTACGAATTTTTAGCATTTTTTATAATTTTTTTGTCGAAAATTTAGAACAAAGGGGGTAGATATGGAAATATTTTGCGATACAAATTGATTTTTTCTAACTCCCATAATCCTTGGAAATATTGACTCAAAATTCACTAAAATATGTAAAATTGTCCCCTCTATCGATTGGTGAAGACTAGAACGTTCTATCTTTCCTATTAGTCGAGTTATGAGTAATTTTTGTTTTGAAAAGTGGATTTTCGAAAATTTCATGACTCTATTTGAAGGCGAAATAATGATTTTATCACAAAACTGATTGTGCCAGTCGATTTTTTGGCCAAAAAAAACCCTCTTTACGAATTTTTAGCATTTTTTATAATTTTTTTGTAGAAAATTTAGAACAAAGGGGGTAGCTATGGAAATATTTTGCGATACAAATTGATTTTTTCTAACTCCCATAATCCTTGGAAATATTGACTCAAAATTCACTAAAATATGTAAAATTGTCCCCTCTATCGATTGGTGAAGACTAGAACGTTCTATCTTTCCTATTAGTCGAGTTATGAGTAATTTTTGTTTCGAAAAGTGGATTTTCGAAAATTTCATGACTCTATTTGAAGGCGAAATAATGATTTTATCACAAAACTGATTGTGCCAGTCGATTTTTTGGCCAAAAAAACCCCTCTTTACGAATTTTTAGCATTTTTTATCATTTTTTTGTCGAAAATTTAGAACAAAGGGGTAGGTATGGAAATATTTTGCGAACCAATTTGCTTTTTTCTAACTTCCTTAATCCTTGGCAATATCGACTCAAAATTCACTAAAATATGTAAAATTGTCCCCTCTATCGATTGGTGAAGACTAGAACGTTCTATCTTTCCTATTTGTCGAGTTATGAGTATTTTTTGTTTTGAAAAGTGGATTTTCGAAAATTTCATGACTCTATTTGAAGGCGAAAGATTGATTTTATCAAAAAACTGATTGTGCCATTCGATTTTTTGGCCAAAACAATCCCTCTTTACAAATTTTTAGCATTTTTTATAATTTTTTTGTCGAAAATTTAGAACAAAGGGGGTAGCTATGGAAATATTTTGCGATACAAATTGATTTTTTCTAACTCCCATAATCCCTGGAAATATGGACTCAAAATTCACTAAAATATGTAAAATTGTCCCCTCTATCGATTGGTGAAGACTAGATCGTTCTATCTTTCCTATTTGTCGAGTTATGAGTAATTTTTGTTTCGAAAAGTGGATTTTCGAAAATTTCATGACTCTATTTGAAGGCGAAATAATGATTTTATCAAAAAACTGATTGTGCCAGTCGATTTTTTGGCCAAAACAACCCCTCTTTACGAATTTTTAGCATTTTTTATAATTTTTTTGTCGAAAATTTAGAACAAAGAGGGTAGCTATGGAAATATTTTGCGATACAAATTGATTTTTTCTAACTCCCATAATCCTCGGAAATATAGACTCAAAATTCACTAAAATATGTAAAATTGTCCCCTCTATCGAGTGGTGAAGACTAGAACGTTCTATCTTGCCTATTTGTCGAGTTATGAGTAATTTTTGTTTCGAAAAGTGGATTTTCGAAAATTTCATTACTCTATTTGAAGGCGAAATAATGATTTTATCACAAAACTGATTGTGCCAGTCGATTTTCCGGTCCAAAAAACCCCTCTCTACGAATTTTAAGCATTTTTTATTTTTTTTGTCGAAAATTTAGAACAAAGGGAAATATTTTGCGAATCAAATTGCTTTTTTCTAACTCCCTTAATCCTTGGCAATATTGACTCAAAATTAGGGCTGGGCGATTATCAAAAAACATAAATAATTATCGATTATATAAAATAATCGATTATTTTTGATTAATCGATTAATCGATGTTAATCGAAAATAATCGATTAATCTAAAATAATCGATTAATCGAAAAAATCGATTAATCGAAAAAAATCGATTAATCGAAAAAATCGATTAATCGAAAAAAATCGATTGAACGAAAAAATCGATTAATCGAAAAAATCGATCAATCGAAAAAATCGATCAATCGAAAAAAATCGATTAATCGAAAAAAATCGATTGATCGAAAAAAATCGATTAAACGAAAAAAATCGATTAATCGAAAATAATCGATTAATCGAAAATAATCGATTAATCGAAAATAATCAATTTTCGATGATTCGAAAATTTATTATTTTTCATTATTCTTGATAACGGCAGCTGGACCGCTACCGAAACTTTAAAAATAGAGTTTCAACAAACATCGTGATCAAGAACTATATTTAACTAATTTTTTCCCTAACTCACGCCTTTAAAAAGATTGACAATTTGGAACTTACGAAAATATTTTGAAGTTTAAGACTTAAAAAAATTGTCAAGATTTGCCAGTCGATTTTCCGGTCCAAAAAACCCCTCTTTTCGAATTTTTAGCATTTTTTAAAATTTTTTTGTTGAAAATTTAGAACAAAGGGGGTAGCTATGGAAATATTTTGCGATACAAATTGATTTTTTCTAACTCCCATAATCCTTGGCAATATCGACTCAAAATTCACTAAAATATGTAAAATTGTCCCCTCTATCGATTGGTGAAGACTTGAACGTTCTATCTTTCCTATTAGTCGAGTTATGAGTATTTTTTGTTTTGAAAACTGGATTTTCGAAAATTTCATGACTCTATTTGAAGGCGAAATAATGATTTTATCACAAAACTGATTGTGCCAGTCGATTTTTTGGCCAAAAAAACCCCTCTTTACGAATTTTTAGCATTTTTTATAATTTTTTTGTAGAAAATTTAGAACAAAGGGGGTAAGCTATGGAAATATTTTGCGATACAAATTGATTTTTTCTAACTCCCATAATCCTTGGAAATATGGACTCAAAATTCACTAACATATGTAAAATTGTCCCCTCTATCGATTGGTGAAGACTAGAACGTTCTATCTTCCCTATTTGTCGAGTTATGAGTAATTTTTGTTTCGAAAAGTGGATTTTCGAAAATTTCATGACTCTATTTGAAGGCGAAATAATGATTTTATCACAAAACTGATTGTGCCAGTCGATTTTTTGGCCAAAAAAACCCCTCTTTACGAATTTTTAGCATTTTTTATAATTTTTTTGTAGAAAATTTAGAACAAAGGGGGTAAGCTATGGAAATATTTTGCGATACAAATTGATTTTTTCTAACTCCCATAATCCTTGGAAATATGGACTCAAAATTCACTAACATATGTAAAATTGTCCCCTCTATCGATTGGTGAATACTAGAACGTTCTATATTTCCTATTTGTCGAGTTATGAGTATTTTTTGTTTTGAAAAGTGGATTTTCGAAAATTTCATGACTATTTGAAGGCGAAATAATCATTTTATCGCAAAACTGATTGTGCCAGTCGATTTTTTGGCCAAAAAAAACCATCTTTACGAATTTTTAGCATTTTTTATAATTTTTTTGTAGAAAATTTAGAACAAAGGGGGTAGCTATGGAAATATTTTGCGAATCAATTTGCTTTTTTCTAACTCCCTTAATCCTTGGAAATATGGACTCAAAATTCACTAAAATATGTAAAATTGTCCCCTCTATCGATTGGTGAAGACTAGAACGTTCTATCTTTCCTGTTTGTCGAGTTATGAGTATTTTTTGTTTTGAAAAGTGGATTTTCGAAAATTTCATGACTCTATTTGAAGGCGAAAGATTGATTTTATCAAAAAACTGATTGTGCCAGTCGATTTTCCGGCCCAAAAAACCCCTCTTTACGAATTTTTAGCATTTTTTAAATTTTTTTGTCGAAAATTTAGAACAAAGGGGTAGGTATGGAAATATTTTGCGAATCAATTTGCTGTTTTCTAACTCCCTTAATCCTTGGCAATATCCACTCAAAATTCACTTAAATATTTAAAATTGTCCCCTCTATCGATTGGCGAAGACTAGAACGTTCTATCTTTCCTATTAGTCGAGTTATGAGTATTTTTTGTTTTGAAAAGTGGATTTTCGAAAATTTCATGACTCTATTTGAAGGCGAAATAATAATTTTATCACAAAACTGATTGTGCCAGTCAATTTTTTGGCCAAAAAAACCCCTCTTTACGAATTTTAAGCATTTTTTATTTTTTTTGTCGAGAATTTAGAACAAAGGGGTAGGTATGGAAATATTTTGAGAGACAAATTGCTTTTTTCTAACTCCCTTAATCCTTGGCAATATCGACTCAAAATTCACTAAAATATGTAAAATTGTCCCCTCTATCGATTGGTGAAGACTAGAACGTTCTATCTTTCCTATTTGTCGAGTTATGAGTATTTTTTGTTTTGAAAAGTGGATTTTCGAAAATTTCATGACTCTATTTGAAGGCGAAATAATGATTTTATCACAAAACTGATTGTGCCAGTCGATTTTTTGGCCAAAAAAACCCCTCTTTACGAATTTTTAGCATTTTTTATAATTTTTTTGTAGAAAATTTAGAACAAAGGGGGTAAGCTATGGAAATATTTTGCGATACAAATTGATTTTTTCTAACTCCCATAATCCTTGGAAATATGGACTCAAAATTCACTAACATATGTAAAATTGTCCCCTCTATCGATTGGTGAAGACTAGAACGTACTATCTTCCCTATTTGTCGAGTTATGAGTAATTTTTGTTTCGAAAAGTGGATTTTCGAAAATTTCATGACTCTATTTGAAGGCGAAATAATGATTTTATCACAAAACTGATTGTGCCAGTCGATTTTTTGGCCAAAACAATCCCTCTTTACGAACTTTTAGCATTTTTTATAATTTTTTTGAAGATGGAAATGGAAATATTTTGCGATACAAATTGATTTTTTCTAACTCCCATAATCCTTGGAAATATGGACTCAAAATTCACTAACATATGTAAAATTGTCCCCTCTATCGATTGGTGAAGACTAGAACGTTCTATCTTTCCTGTTTGTCGAGTTATGAGTATTTTTTGTTTTGAAAAGTGGATTTTCGAAAATTTCATGACTCTATTTGAAGGCGAAATAATGATTTTATCACAAAACTGATTGTGCCAGTCAAATTTTTGGCCAAAAAAACCCCTCTTTACGAATTTTAAGCATTTTTTATTTTTTTTGTCGAGAATTTAGAAATGGAAATATTTTGAGAGACAAATTGCTTTTTTCTAACTCCCATAATCCTTGGAAATATGGACTCAAAATTCACTAAAATATGTAAAATTGTCCCCTCTATCGATTGGTGAAGACTAGAACGTTCTATCTTACCTATTTGTCGAGTTATGAGTAATTTTTGTTTCGAAAACTGGATTTTCGAAAATTTCATGACTCTATTTGAAGGCGAAAGATTGATTTTATCAAAAAACTGATTGTGCCAGTCGTTTTTCCGGTCCAAAAAACCCCCCTTTACGAATTTTTAGCATTTTTTAAAATTTTTTGTCGAAAATTTAGAACAAAGGGGTAGGTATGGAAATATTTTGCGAACCAATTTGCTTTTTTCTAACTCCCTTAATCCTTGGCAATATCGACTCAAAATTCACTAAAATATGTAAAATTGTCCCCTCTATCGATTGGTGAAGACTACAACGTTCTATCTTTCCTATTTGTCGAGTTATGAGTATTTTTTGTTTTGAAAAGTGGATTTTCGAAAATTTCATGACTCTATTTGAAGGCGAAATAATGATTTTATCACAAAACTGATTGTGCCAGTCGATTTTTTGGCCAAAACAATCCCTCTTTACAAATTTTTAGCATTTTTTATAATTTTTTTGTCGAAAATTTAGAACAAAGGGGGTAGCTATGGAAATATTTTGCGATACAAATTGATTTTTTCTAACTCCCATAATCCCTGGAAATATGGACTCAAAATTCACTAAAATATGTAAAATTGTCCCCTCTATCGATTGGTGAAGACTAGATCGTTCTATCTTTCCTATTTGTCGAGTTATGAGTAATTTTTGTTTCGAAAAGTGGATTTTCGAAAATTTCATGACTCTATTTGAAGGCGAAATAATGATTTTATCAAAAAACTGATTGTGCCAGTCGATTTTTTGGCCAAAACAACCCCTCTTTACGAATTTTTAGCATTTTTTATAATTTTTTTGTCGAAAATTTAGAACAAAGAGGGTAGCTATGGAAATATTTTGCGATACAAATTGATTTTTTCTAACTCCCATAATCCTCGGAAATATAGACTCAAAATTCACTAAAATATGTAAAATTGTCCCCTCTATCGAGTGGTGAAGACTAGAACGTTCTATCTTTCCTGTTTGTCGAGTTATGAGTATTTTTTGTTTTGAAAAGTGGATTTTCGAAAATTTCATGACTCTATTTGAAGGCGAAATAATGATTTTATCACAAAACTGATTGTGCCAGTCGATTTTCCGGTCCAAAAAACCCCTCTCTACGAATTTTAAGCATTTTTTATTTTTTTTGTCGAAAATTTAGAACAAAGGGAAATATTTTGCGAATCAAATTGCTTTTTTCTAACTCCCTTAATCCTTGGCAATATTGACTCAAAATTAGGGCTGGGCGATTATCAAAAAACATAAATAATTATCGATTATATAAAATAATCGATTATTTTCGATTAATCGATTAATCGATGTTAATCGAAAATAATCGATTAATCGAAAAAAATCGATTAATCGAAAAAAATCGATTAATCGAAAAAAAATCGATTGAACGAAAAAATCGATTAATCGAAAAAATCGATCAATCGAAAAAATCGATCAATCGAAAAAAATCGATTGATCGAAAAAAATCGATTAAACGAAAAAAATCGATTAATCGAAAATAATCGATTAATCGAAAATAATCAATTTTCGATGATTCGAAAATTTATTATTTTTCATTATTCTTGATAACGGCAGCTGGACCGCTACCGAAACTTTAAAAATAGAGTTTCAACAAACATCGTGATCAAGAACTATATTTAACTAATTTTTTCCCTAACTCACGCCTTTAAAAAGATTGACAATTTGGAACTTACGAAAATATTTTGAAGTTTAAGACTTAAAAAAATTGTCAAGATTTGCCAGTCGATTTTCCGGTCCAAAAAACCCCTCTTTTCGAATTTTTAGCATTTTTTAAAATTTTTTTGTTGAAAATTTAGAACAAAGGGGGTAGCTATGGAAATATTTTGCGATACAAATTGATTTTTTCTAACTCCCATAATCCTTGGCAATATCGACTCAAAATTCACTAAAATATGTAAAATTGTCCCCTCTATCGATTGGTGAAGACTTGAACGTTCTATCTTTCCTATTAGTCGAGTTATGAGTATTTTTTGTTTTGAAAAGTGTATTTTCGAAAATTTCATGACTCTATTTGAAGGCGAAATAATGATTTTATCACAAAACTGATTGTGCCAGTCGATTTTTTGGCCAAAAAAACCCCTCTTTACGAATTTTTAGCATTTTTTATAATTTTTTTGTAGAAAATTTAGAACAAAGGGGTAGGTATGGAAATATTTTGAGAAACAAATTGCTTTTTTCCAACTCCCTTAATCCTTGGCAATATCGACTCAAAATTCACCAAAATATGTAAAATTCTTCCCTCTATCGATTGGTGAATACTAGAACGTTCTATCTTTCCTATTAGTCGAGTTATGAGTATTTTTTGTTTTGAAAACTGGATTTTCGAAAATTTCATGACTCTATTTGAAGGCGAAATAATGATTTTATCACAAAACTGATTGTGCCAGTCGATTTTTTGGCCAAAAAAACCCCTCTTTACGAATTTTTAGCATTTTTTATAATTTTTTTGTAGAAAATTTAGAACAAAGGGGGTAAGCTATGGAAATATTTTGCGATACAAATTGATTTTTTCTAACTCCCATAATCCTTGGAAATATGGACTCAAAATTCACTAACATATGTAAAATTGTCCCCTCTATCGATTGGTGAAGACTAGAACGTTCTATATTTCCTATTTGTCGAGTTATGAGTATTTTTTGTTTTGAAAAGTGGATTTTCGAAAATTTCATGACTATTTGAAGGCGAAATAATCATTTTATCGCAAAACTGATTGTGCCAGTCGATTTTTTGGCCAAAAAAAACCATCTTTACGAATTTTTAGCATTTTTTATAATTTTTTGGTAGAAAATTTAGAACAAAGGGGGTAGCTATGGAAATATTTTGCGAATCAATTTGCTTTTTTCTAACTCCCTTAATCCTTGGAAATATGGACTCAAAATTCACTAAAATATGTAAAATTGTCCCCTCTATCGATTGGTGAAGACTAGAACGTTCTATCTTTCCTGTTTGTCGAGTTATGAGTATTTTTTGTTTTGAAAAGTGGATTTTCGAAAATTTCATGACTCTATTTGAAGGCGAAAGATTGATTTTATCAAAAAACTGATTGTGCCAGTCGATTTTCCGGCCCAAAAAACCCCTCTTTACGAATTTTTAGCATTTTTTAAATTTTTTTGTCGAAAATTTAGAACAAAGGGGTAGGTATGGAAATATTTTGCGAATCAATTTGCTGTTTTCTAACTCCCTTAATCCTTGGCAATATCGACTCAAAATTCACTTAAATATTTAAAATTGTCCCCTCTATCGATTGGCGAAGACTAGAACGTTCTATCTTTCCTATTAGTCGAGTTATGAGTATTTTTTGTTTTGAAAAGTGGATTTTCGAAAATTTCATGACTCTATTTGAAGGCGAAATAATAATTTTATCACAAAACTGATTGTGCCAGTCAATTTTTTGGCCAAAAAAACCCCTCTTTACGAATTTTAAGCATTTTTTATTTTTTTTGTCGAGAATTTAGAACAAAGGGGTAGGTATGGAAATATTTTGAGAGACAAATTGCTTTTTTCTAACTCCCATAATCTTCGGAAATATGGACTCAAAATTCACTAAAATATGTAAAATTGTCCCCTCTATCGATTGGTGAAGACTAGAACGTTCTATCTTTCCTATTAGTCGAGTTATGAGTATTTTTTGTTTTGAAAAGTGGATTTTCGAAAATTTCATGACTCTATTTGAAGGCGAAAGATTGATTTTATCAAAAAACTGATTGTGCCAGTCGATTTTCCGGCCCAAAAAACCCCTCTTTACGAATTTTAAGCATTTTTTATTTTTTTTTGTCGAAAATTTAGAACAAAGGGGGTAGCTATGGAAATATTTTGCTATACAAATTGATTTTTTCTAACTCCCATAATCTTCAGAAATATGGACTCAAAATTCACTAAAATATGTAAAATTGTCCCCTCTATCGATTGGTGAATACTAGAACGTTCTATCTTTCCTATTAGTCGAGTTATGAGTATTTTTTGTTTTGAAAACTGGATTTTCGAAAATTTCATGACTCTATTTGAAGGCGAAATAATGATTTTATCACAAAACTGATTGTGCCAGTCGATTTTTTGGCCAAAAAAAACCCTCTTTACGAACTTTTAGCATTTTTTATAATTTTTTTGAAGAAAATTTAGAACAAAGGGGGTAGCTATGGAAATATTTTGCGATACAAATTGATTTTTTCTAACTCCCATAATCCTTGGAAATATGGACTCAAAATTCACTAACATATGTAAAATTGTCCCCTCTATCGATTGGTGAAGACTAGAACGTTCTATCTTTCCTGTTTGTCGAGTTATGAGTATTTTTTGTTTTGAAAAGTGGATTTTCGAAAATTTCATGACTCTATTTGAAGGCGAAATAATGATTTTATCACAAAACTGATTGTGCCAGTCAAATTTTTGGCCAAAAAAACCCCTCTTTACGAATTTTAAGCATTTTTTATTTTTTTTGTCGAGAATTTAGAAATGGAAATATTTTGAGAGACAAATTGCTTTTTTCTAACTCCCATAATCCTTGGAAATACGGACTCAAAATTCACTAAAATATGTAAAATTGTCCCCTCTATCGATTGGTGAAGACTAGAACGTTCTATCTTACCTATTTGTCGAGTTATGAGTAATTTTTGTTTCGAAAACTGGATTTTCGAAAATTTCATGACTCTATTTGAAGGCGAAATAATGATTTTATCACAAAACTGATTGTGCCAGTTGATTTTTTGGCCAAAAAAACCCCTATTTACGAATTTTTAGCATTTTTAATTATTTTTTTGTAGAAAATTTAGAACAAAGGGGTAGGTATGGAAATATTTTGCGAATCAATTTGCTTTTTTCTAACTCCCTTAATCCTTGGCAATATCGACTCAAAATTCACTAAAATATGTACAATTGTCCCCTCTATCGATTGGTGAAGACTAGAACGTTCTATCTTTCCTATGTGTCGAGTTATGAGTATTTTTTGTTTTGAAAAGTGGATTTTCGAAAATTTCATGACTCTATTTGAAGGCGAAATAATGATTTTATCACAAAACTGATTGTGCCAGTCGATTTTTTGGCCAAAACAACCCCTCTTTACGAAATTTTAGCATTTTTTATAATTTTTTTGTCGAAAATTTAGAACAAAGGGGGTAGCTATGGAAATATTTTGCGATACAAATTGATTTTTTCTAACTCCCATAATCCCTGGAAATATGGACTCAAAATTCACTAAAATATGTAAAATTGTCCCCTCTATCGATTGGTGAAGACTAGAACGTTCTATCTTTCCTATTTGTCGAGTTATGAGTATTTTTCGTTTTGAAAAGTGGATTTTCGAAAATTTCATGACTCTATTTGAAGGCGAAATAATGATTTTATCACAAAACTGATTGTGCCAGTCGATTTTTTGGCCAAAACAACCCCTCTTTACGAATTTTTAGCATTTTTTATAATTTTTTTGTCGAAAATTTAGAACAAAGGGGGTAGCTATGGAAATATTTTGCGATACAAATTGATTTTTTCTAACTCCCATAATCCCTGGAAATATGGACTCAAAATTCACTTAAATATGTAAAATTGTCCCCTCTATCGATTGGTGAAGACTAGAACGTTATATCTTTCCTATTAGTCGAGTTATGAGTAATTTTTGTTTTGAAAAGTGGATTTTCGAAAATTTCATGACTCTATTTGAAGGCGAAATAATTATTTTATCAAAAAACTGATTATGCCAGTCGATTTTCCGGCCCAAAAAACCCCTCTTTACGAATTTTAAGCATTTTTTATTTTTTTTTTGTCGAAAATTTAGAACAAAGGGGGTAGCTATGGAAATATTTTGCGATACAAATTGATTTTTTCTAACTCCCATAATCCCTGGAAATATGGACTCAAAATTCACTAAAATATGTAAAATTGTCCCCTCTATCGATTGGTGAAGACTAGAACGTTCTATCTTTCCTATTTGTCGAGTTATGAGTATTTTTCGTTTTGAAAAGTGGATTTTCGAAAATTTCATGACTCTATTTGAAGGCGAAATAATGATTTTATCACAAAACTGATTGTGCCAGTCGATTTTTTGGCCAAAACAATCCCTCTTTACAAATTTTTAGCATTTTTTATAATATTTTTGTCGAAAATTTAGAACAAAGGGGGTAGCTATGGAAATATTTTGCGATACAAATTGATTTTTTCTAACTCCCATAATCCCTGGAAATATGGACTCAAAATTCACTAAAATATGTGAAATTGTCCCCTCTATCGATTGGTGAAGACTAGAACGTTCTGTCTTTCCTATTAGTCGAGTTATGAGTATTTTTTGTTTTGAAAAGTGGATTTTCGAAAATTTCATGACTCTATTTGAAGGCGAAAGATTGATTTTATCAAAAAACTGATTGTGCCAGTCGTTTTTCCGGTCCAAAAAACCCCCCTTTACGAATTTTTAGCATTTTTTAAAATTTTTTGTCGAAAATTTAGAACAAAGGGGTAGGTATGGAAATATTTTGCGAACTAATTTGCTTTTTTCTAACTCCCTTAATCCTTGGCAATATCGACTCAAAATTCACTAAAATATGTAAAATTGTCCCCTCTATCGATTGGTGAAGACTAGAACGTTCTATCTTCCCTATTTGTCGAGTTATGAGTATTTTTTGTTTTGAAAAGTGGATTTTCGAAAATTTCATGACTCTATTTGAAGGCGAAATAATGATTTTATCACAAAACTGATTGTGCCAGTCGATTTTTTGGCCAAAACAATCCCTCTTTACAAATTTTTAGCATTTTTTATAATTTTTTTGTCGAAAATTTAGAACAAAGGGGGTAGCTATGGAAATATTTTGCGATACAAATTGATTTTTTCTAACTCCCATAATCCCTGGAAATATGGACTCAAAATTCACTAAAATATGTAAAATTGTCCCCTCTATCGATTGGTGAAGACTAGATCGTTCTATCTTTCCTATTTGTCGAGTTATGAGTAATTTTTGTTTCGAAAAGTGGATTTTCGAAAGTTTCATGACTCTATTTGAAGGCGAAATAATGATTTTATCAAAAAACTGATTGTGCCAGTCGATTTTTTGGCCAAAACAACCCCTCTTTACGAATTTTTAGCATTTTTTATAATTTTTTTGTCGAAAATTTAGAACAAAGGGGAAATATTTTGCGATACAAATTGATTTTTTCTAACTCCCATAATCCCTGGAAATATGGACTCAAAATTCACTAAAATATGTAAAATTGTCCCCTCTATCGATTGGTGAAGACTAGATCGTTCTATCTTTCCTATTTGTCGAGTTATGAGTAATTTTTGTTTCGAAAAGTGGATTTTCGAAAATTTCATGACTCTATTTGAAGGCGAAATAATGATTTTATCACAAAACTGATTGTGCCAGTCGATTTTTTGGCCAAAACAATCCCTCTTTACGAATTTTTAGCATTTTTTATAATTTTTTTGTCGAAAATTTAGAACAAAGGGGAAATATTTTGCGATACAAATTGATTTTTTCTAACTCCCATAATCCCTGGAAATATGGACTCAAAATTCACTAAAATATGTAAAATTGTCCCCTCTATCGATTGGTGAAGACTAGATCGTTCTATCTTTCCTATTTGTCGAGTTATGAGTAATTTTTGTTTCGAAAAGTGGATTTTCGAAAGTTTCATGACTCTATTTGAAGGCGAAATAATGATTTTATCAAAAAACTGATTGTGCCAGTCGATTTTTTGGCCAAAACAACCCCTCTTTACGAATTTTTAGCATTTTTTATAATTTTTTTGTCGAAAATTTAGAACAAAGGGGAAATATTTTGCGATACAAATTGATTTTTTCTAACTCCCATAATCCCTGGAAATATGGACTCAAAATTTACTAAAATATGTAAAATTGTCCCCTCTATCGATTGGTGAAGACTAGAACGTTCTATCTTTCCTATTAGTCGAGTTATGAGTATTTTTTGTTTTGAAAAGTGGATTTTCGAAAATTTCATGACTCTATTTGAAGGCGAAAGATTGATTTTATCAAAAAACTGATTGTGCCAGTCGTTTTTCCGGTCCAAAAAACCCCCCTTTACGAATTTTTAGCATTTTTTAAAATTTTTTGTCGAAAATTTAGAACAAAGTATGGAAATATTTTGCGAACCAATTTGCTTTTTTCTAACTCCCTTAATCCTTGGCAATATCGACTCAAAATTCACTAAAATATGTAAAATTGTCCCCTCTATCGATTGGTGAAGACTAGAACGTTCTATCTTTCCTATTTGTCGAGTTATGAGTATTTTTTGTTTTGAAAAGTGGATTTTCGAAAATTTCATGACTCTATTTGAAGGCGAAATAATGATTTTATGACAAAACTGATTGTGCCAGTCGATTTTTTGGCCAAAAAACCCCTCTTCACGAATTTTTAGCATTTTTTATAATTTTTTTGTCGAAAATTTAGAACAAAGGGGAAATATTTTGCGATACAAATTGATTTTTTCTAACTCCCATAATCCTTGGAAATATGGACTCAAAATTCACTAACATATGTAAAATTGTCCCCTCTATCGATTGGTGAAGACTAGAACGTTATATCTTCCCTATTAGTCGAGTTATGAGTATTTTTTGTTTTGAAAAGTGGATTTTCGAAAATTTCATGACTCTATTTGAAGGCGAAAGATTGATTTTATCAAAAAACTGATTGTGCCAGTCGATTTTCCGGTCCAAAAAACCCCTCTTTACGAATTTTTAGCATTTTTTAAAATTTTTTGTCGAAAATTTAGAACAAAGGGGTAGGTATGGAAATATTTTGCGAATCAATTTGCTTTTTTCTAACTCCCTTAATCCTTGGCAATATCGACTCAAAATTCACTAAAATATGTAAAATTGTTCCCTCTATCGATTGGTGAAGACTAGAACGTTCTATCTTTCCTATTAGTCGAGTTATGAGTAATTTTTGTTTTGAAAAGTGGATTTTCGAAAATTTCATGACTCTATTTGAAGGCGAAATAATTATTTTATCAAAAAACTGATTATGCCAGTCGATTTTCCGGCCCAAAAAACCCCTCTTTACGAATTTTAAGCATTTTTTATTTTTTTTTGTCGAAAATTTAGAACAAAGGGGGTAGCTATGGAAATATTTTGCGATACAAATTGATTTTTTCTAACTCCCATAATCCCTGGAAATATGGACTCAAAATTCACTTAAATATGTAAAATTGTCCCCTCTATCGATTGGTGAAGACTAGAACGTTCTATCTTTCCTATTTGTCGAGTTATGAGTATTTTTCGTTTTGAAAAGTGGATTTTCGAAAATTTCATGACCCTATTTGAAGGCGAAATAATGATTTTATCACAAAACTGATTGTGCCAGTCGATTTTTTGGCCAAAACAATCCCTCTTTACAAATTTTTAGCATTTTTTATAATATTTTTGTCGAAAATTTAGAACAAAGGGGGTAGCTATGGAAATATTTTGCGATACAAATTGATTTTTTCTAACTCCCATAATCCCTGGAAATATGGACTCAGAATTCACTAAAATATGTGAAATTGTCCCCTCTATCGATTGGTGAAGACTAGAACGTTCTGTCTTTCCTATTAGTCGAGTTATGAGTATTTTTTGTTTTGAAAAGTGGATTTTCGAAAATTTCATGACTCTATTTGAAGGCGAAAGATTGATTTTATCAAAAAACTGATTGTGCCAGTCGTTTTTCCGGTCCAAAAAACCCCCCTTTACGAATTTTTAGCATTTTTTAAAATTTTTTGTCGAAAATTTAGAACAAAGGGGAAATATTTTGCGAACTAATTTGCTTTTTTCTAACTCCCTTAATCCTTGGCAATATCGACTCAAAATTCACTAAAATATGTAAAATTGTCCCCTCTATCGATTGGTGAAGACTAGAACGTTCTATCTTCCCTATTTGTCGAGTTATGAGTATTTTTTGTTTTGAAAAGTGGATTTTCGAAAATTTCATGACTCTATTTGAAGGCGAAATAATGATTTTATCACAAAACTGATTGTGCCAGTCGATTTTTTGGCCAAAACAATCCCTCTTTACAAATTTTTAGCATTTTTTATAATTTTTTTGTCGAAAATTTAGAACAAAGGGGGTAGCTATGGAAATATTTTGCGATACAAATTGATTTTTTCTAACTCCCATAATCCCTGGAAATATGGACTCAAAATTCACTAAAATATGTAAAATTGTCCCCTCTATCGATTGGTGAAGACTAGATCGTTCTATCTTTCCTATTTGTCGAGTTATGAGTAATTTTTGTTTCGAAAAGTGGATTTTCGAAAGTTTCATGACTCTATTTGAAGGCGAAATAATGATTTTATCAAAAAACTGATTGTGCCAGTCGATTTTTTGGCCAAAACAATCCCTCTTTACGAATTTTTAGCATTTTTTATAATTTTTTTGTCGAAAATTTAGAACAAAGGGGAAATATTTTGCGATACAAATTGATTTTTTCTAACTCCCATAATCCCTGGAAATATGGACTCAAAATTCACTAAAATATGTAAAATTGTCCCCTCTATCGATTGGTGAAGACTAGATCGTTCTATCTTTCCTATTTGTCGAGTTATGAGTAATTTTTGTTTCGAAAAGTGGATTTTCGAAAATTTCATGACTCTATTTGAAGGCGAAATAATGATTTTATCACAAAATTGATTGTGCCAGTCGATTTTTTGGCCAAAACAATCCCTCTTTACGAATTTTTAGCATTTTTTATAATTTTTTTGTCGAAAATTTAGAACAAAGGGGAAATATTTTGCGATACAAATTGATTTTTTCTAACTCCCATAATCCCTGGAAATATGGACTCAAAATTCACTAAAATATGTAAAATTGTCCCCTCTATCGATTGGTGAAGACTAGATCGTTCTATCTTTCCTATTTGTCGAGTTATGAGTAATTTTTGTTTCGAAAAGTGGATTTTCGAAAGTTTCATGACTCTATTTGAAGGCGAAATAATGATTTTATCAAAAAACTGATTGTGCCAGTCGATTTTTTGGCCAAAACAACCCCTCTTTACGAATTTTTAGCATTTTTTATAATTTTTTTGTCGAAAATTTAGAACAAAGGGGAAATATTTTGCGATACAAATTGATTTTTTCTAACTCCCATAATCCCAGGAAATATGGACTCAAAATCTACTAAAATATGTAAAATTGTCCCCTCTATCGATTGGTGAAGACTAGAACGTTCTATCTTTCCTATTAGTCGAGTTATGAGTATTTTTTGTTTTGAAAAGTGAATTTTCGAAAATTTCATGACTCTATTTGAAGGCGAAAGATTGATTTTATCAAAAAACTGATTGTGCCAGTCGTTTTTCCGGTCCAAAAAACCCCCCTTTACGAATTTTTAGCATTTTTTAAAATTTTTTGTCGAAAATTTAGAACAAAGTATGGAAATATTTTGCGAACCAATTTGCTTTTTTCTAACTCCCTTAATCCTTGGCAATATCGACTCAAAATTCACTAAAATATGTAAAATTGTCCCCTCTATCGATTGGTGAAGACTAGAACGTTCTATCTTTCCTATTTGTCGAGTTATGAGTAATTTTTGTTTCGAAAAGTGGATTTTCGAAAATTTCATGACTCTATTTGAAGGCGAAATAATGATTTTATCACAAAACTGATTGTGCCAGTCGATTTTTTGGCCAAAACAATCCCTCTTTACGAATTTTTAGCATTTTTTATAATTTTTTTGTCGAAAATTTAGAACAAAGGGAAATGGAAATATTTTGCGATACAAATTGATTTTTTCTAACTCCCATAATCCCTGGAAATATGGACTCAAAATTCACTAAAATATGTAAAATTCTTCCCTCTATCGATTGGTAAATACTAGAACGTTCTATCTTTCCTATTAGTCGAGTCATGAGTATTTTTTGTTTTGAAAACTGGATTTTCGAAAATTTCATGACTCTATTTGAAGGCGAAAGATTGATTTTATCACAAAACTGATTGTGCCAGTCGATTTTTTGGCCAAAACAACCCCTCTTTACGAATTTTTAGCATTTTTTATAATTTTTTTGTCGAAAATTAGAACAAAGGGGGTAGATATGGAAATATTTTGCGATACAAATTGATTTTTTCTAACTCCCATAATCCTTGGAAATATTGACTCAAAATTCACTAAAATATGTAAAATTGTCCCCTCTATCGATTGGTGAAGACTAGAACGTTCTATCTTTCCTATTAGTCGAGTTATGAGTAATTTTTGTTTTGAAAAGTGGATTTTCGAAAATTTCATGACTCTATTTGAAGGCGAAATAATGATTTTATCACAAAACTGATTGTGCCAGTCGATTTTTTGGCCAAAAAAACCCCTCTTTACGAATTTTTAGCATTTTTTATCATTTTTTTGTCGAAAATTTAGAACAAAGGGGGTAGCTATGGATATATTTTGCGATACAAATTGATTTTTTCTAACTCCCATAATCCTTGGAAATATGGACTCAAAATTCACTAAAATATGTAAAATTGTCCCCTCTATCGATTGGTGAAGACTAGATCGTTCTATCTTTCCTATTTGTCGAGTTATGAGTAATTTTTGTTTCGAAAAGTGGATTTTCGAAAATTTCATGACTCTATTTGAAGGCGAAAGATTGATTTTATCAAAAAACTGATTGTGCCAGTCGTTTTTCCGGTCCAAAAAACCCCCCTTTACGAATTTTTAGCATTTTTTATAATTTTTTTGTAGAAAATTTAGAACAAAGGGGGTAGCTATGGAAATATTTTGCGAACCAATTTGCTTTTTTCTAACTTCCTTAATCCTTGGCAATATCGACTCAAAATTCACTAAAATATGTAAAATTGTCCCCTCTATCGATTGGTGAAGACTAGAACGTTCTATCTTTCCTATTTGTCGAGTTATGAGTATTTTTTGTTTTGAAAAGTGGATTTTCGAAAATTTCATGACTCTATTTGAAGGCGAAATAATGATTTTATCACAAAACTGATTGTGCCAGTCGATTTTTTGGCCAAAACAATCCCTCTTCACAAATTTTTAGCATTTTTTATAATTTTTTTGTCGAAAATTTAGAACAAAGGGGGTAGCTATGGAAATATTTTGCGATACAAATTGATTTTTTCTAACTCCCATAATCCCTGGAAATATGGACTCAAAATTCACTAAAATATGTAAAATTGTCCCCTCTATCGATTGGTGAAGACTAGATCGTTCTATCTTTCCTATTTGTCGAGTTATGAGTAATTTTTGTTTCGAAAAGTGGATTTTCGAAAATTTCATGACTCTATTTGAAGGCGAAATAATGATTTTATCAAAAAACTGATTGTGCCAGTCGATTTTTTGGCCAAAACAACCCCTCTTTACGAATTTTTAGCATTTTTTATAATTTTTTTGTCGAAAATTTAGAACAAAGAGGGTAGCTATGGAAATATTTTGCGATACAAATTGATTTTTTCTAACTCCCATAATCCCTGGAAATATGGACTCAAAATTCACTAAATATGTAAAATTGTCCCCTCTATCGATTGGTGAAGACTAGAACGTTCTATCTTTCCTATTAGTCGAGTTATGAGTATTTTTTGTTTTGAAAAGTGAATTTTCGAAAATTTCATGACTCTATTTGAAGGCGAAAGATTGATTTTATCAAAAAACTGATTGTGCCAGTCGTTTTTCCGGTCCAAAAAACCCCCCTTTACGAATTTTTAGCATTTTTTAAAATTTTTTGTCGAAATTTAGAACAAAGTATGGAAATATTTTGCGAACCAATTTGCTTTTTTCTAACTCCCTTAATCCTTGGCAATATCGACTCAAAATTCACTAAAATATGTAAAATTGTCCCCTCTATCGATTGGTGAAGACTAGAACGTTCTATCTTTCCTATTTGTCGAGTTATGAGTATTTTTTGTTTTGAAAAGTGGATTTTCGAAAATTTCATGACTCTATTTGAAGGCGAAATAATGATTTTATCACAAAACTGATTGTGCCAGTCGATTTTTTGGCCAAAAAACCCCTCTTCACGAATTTTTAGCATTTTTTATAATTTTTTTGTCGAAAATTTAGAACAAAGGGGGTAGCTATGGAAATATTTTGCGATACAAATTGATTTTTTCTAACTCCCATAATCCCTGGAAATATGGACTCAAAATTCACTAAAATATGTAAAATTGTCCCCTCTATCGATTGGTGAAGACTAGATCGTTCTATCTTTCCTATTTGTCGAGTTATGAGTAATTTTTGTTTCGAAAAGTGGATTTTCGAAAATTTCATGACTCTATTTGAAGGCGAAATAATGATTTTATCACAAAACTGATTGTGCCAGTCGATTTTTTGGCCAAAACAATCCCTCTTTACGAATTTTTAGCATTTTTTATAATTTTTTTGTCGAAAATTTAGAACAAAGGGAAATGGAAATATTTTGCGATACAAATTGATTTTTTCTAACTCCCATAATCCCTGGAAATATGGACTCAAAATTCACTAAAATATGTAAAATTCTTCCCTCTATCGATTGGTGAATACTAGAACGTTCTATCTTTCCTATTAGTCGAGTCATGAGTATTTTTTGTTTTGAAAACTGGATTTTCGAAATTTCATGACTCTATTTGAAGGCGAAAGATTGATTTTATCACAAAACTGATTGTGCCAGTCGATTTTTTGGCCAAAACAACCCCTCTTTACGAATTTTTAGCATTTTTTATAATTTTTTTGTCGAAAATTTAGAACAAAGGGGGTAGATATGGAAATATTTTGCGATACAAATTGATTTTTTCTAACTCCCATAATCCTTGGAAATATTGACTCAAAATTCACTAAAATATGTAAAATTGTCCCCTCTATCGATTGGTGAAGACTAGAACGTTCTATCTTTCCTATTAGTCGAGTTATGAGTAATTTTTGTTTTGAAAAGTGGATTTTCGAAAATTTCATGACTCTATTTGAAGGCGAAATAATGATTTTATCACAAAACTGATTGTGCCAGTCGATTTTTTGGCCAAAAAAAACCCTCTTTACGAATTTTTAGCATTTTTTATAATTTTTTTGTAGAAAATTTAGAACAAAGGGGGTAGCTATGGAAATATTTTGCGATACAAATTGATTTTTTCTAACTCCCATAATCCTTGGAAATATGGACTCAAAATTCACTAAAATATGTAAAATTGTCCCCTCCATCGATTGGTGAAGACTAAAACGTTCTATCTTCCCTATTTGTCGAGTTATGAGTAATTTTTGTTTCGAAAAGTGGATTTTCGAAAATTTCATGACTCTATTTGAAGGCGAAATAATGATTTTATCACAAAACTGATTGTGCCAGTCGATTTTTTGGCCAAAAAAACCCCTCTTTACGAATTTTTAGCATTTTTTATCATTTTTTTGTCGAAAATTTAGAACAAAGGGGGTAGCTATGGATATATTTTGCGATACAAATTGATTTTTTCTAACTCCCATAATCCTTGGAAATATGGACTCAAAATTCACTAAATATGTAAAATTGTCCCCTCTATCGATTGGTGAAGACTAGATCGTTCTATCTTTCCTATTTGTCGAGTTATGAGTAATTTTTGTTTCGAAAAGTGGATTTTCGAAATTTCATGACTCTATTTGAAGGCGAAAGATTGATTTTATCAAAAAACTGATTGTGCCAGTCGTTTTTCCGGTCCAAAAAACCCCCCTTTACGAATTTTTAGCATTTTTTATAATTTTTTTGTAGAAAATTTAGAACAAAGGGGGTAGCTATGGAATATTTTGCGAACCAATTTGCTTTTTTCTAACTTCCTTAATCCTTGGCAATATCGACTCAAAATTCACTAAAATATGTAAAATTGTCCCCTCTATCGATTGGTGAAGACTAGAACGTTCTATCTTTCCTATTTGTCGAGTTATGAGTATTTTTTGTTTTGAAAAGTGGATTTTCGAAAATTTCATGACTCTATTTGAAGGCGAAATAATGATTTTATCACAAAACTGATTGTGCAGTCGATTTTTTGGCCAAAACAATCCCTCTTCACAAATTTTAGCATTTTTATAATTTTTTTGTCGAAAATTTAGAACAAAGGGGGTAGCTATGGAAATATTTTGCGATACAAATTGATTTTTTCTAACTCCCATAATCCCTGGAAATATGGACTCAAAATTCACTAAAATATGTAAAATTGTCCCCTCTATCGATTGGTGAAGACTAGATCGTTCTATCTTTCCTATTTGTCGAGTTATGAGTAATTTTTGTTTCGAAAAGTGGATTTTCGAAAATTTCATGACTCTATTTGAAGGCGAAATAATGATTTTATCAAAAAACTGATTGTGCCAGTCGATTTTTTGGCCAAAACAACCCCTCTTTACGAATTTTTAGCATTTTTTATAATTTTTTTGTCGAAAATTTAGAACAAAGAGGGTAGCTATGGAAATATTTTGCGATACAAATTGATTTTTTCTAACTCCCATAATCCTCGGAAATATAGACTCAAAATTCACTAAAATATGTAAAATTGTCCCCTCTATCGAGTGGTGAAGACTAGAACGTTCTATCTT
>OX387422.1:30716452-30914396 GCA_947563755.1 Lochmaea crataegi | reverse complement strand
GTTCTATCTTTCCTATTTGTCGAGTTATGAGTATTTTTTGTTTTGAAAAGTGGATTTTCGAAAATTTCATGACTCTATTTGAAGGCGAAATAATAATTTTATCAAAAAAGGGGTAGGTATGGAAATATTTTGCGAACAAATTGCTTTTTTCTAACTCCCTTAATCCTTGGCAATATCGACTCAATATTCACTAAAATATGTAAAATTGTCCCCTCTATCGATTGGTGAAGACTAGAACGTTCTATCTTTCCTATTAGTCGAGTTATGAGTATTTTTTGTTTTGAAAAGTGGATTTTCGAAAATTTCATGACTCTATTTGAAGGCGAAAGATTGATTTTATCAAAAAACTGATTGTGCCAGTCGATTTTCCGGTCCAAAAACCCTCCTTTACGAATTTTTAGCATTTTTTTAAATTTTTTGTCGAAAATTTAGAACAAAGGGGTAGGTATGGAAATATTTTGCGATACAAATTGATTTTTTCTAACTCCCATAATCCTTGGCAATATCGACTCAAAATTCACTAACATATGTAAAATTGTCCCCTCTATCGATTGGTGAAGACTAGAACGTTCTATCTTTCCTATTTGTCGAGTTATGAGTATTTTTTGTTTTGAAAAGTGGATTTTCGAAAATTTCATGACTCTATTTGAAGGCGAAATAATCATTTTATCACAAAACTGATTGTGCCAGTCGATTTTTTGGCCAAAAAAACCCCTATTTACGAATTTTTAGCATTTTTTATAATTTTTTTGTAGAAAATTTAGAACAAAGGGGAAATATTTTGCGAATCAATTTGCTTTTTTCTAACTCCCTTAATCCTTGGAAATATGGACTCAAAATTCACTAAAATATGTAAAATTGTCCCCTCTATCGATTGGTGAAGACTAGAACGTTCTATCTTTCCTGTTTGTCGAGTTATGAGTATTTTTTGTTTTGAAAAGTGGATTTTCGAAAATTTCATGACTCTATTTGAAGGCGAAATAATAATTTTATCAAAAAACTGATTATGCCAGTCGATTTTCCGGCCCAAAAAACCCCTCTTTACGAATTTTAAGCATTTTTTATTTTTTTTTTGTCGAAAATTTAGAACAAAGGGGTAGGTATGGAAATATTTTGCGAACAAATTGCTTTTTTCTAACTCCCTTAATCCTTGGCAATATCGACTCAATATTCACTAAAATATGTAAAATTGTCCCCTCTATCGATTGGTGAAGACTAGAACGTTCTATCTTTCCTATTAGTCGAGTTATGAGTATTTTTTGTTTTGAAAAGTGGATTTTCGAAAATTTCATGACTCTATTTGAAGGCGAAAGATTGATTTTATCAAAAAACTGATTGTGCCAGTCGATTTTCCGGCCCAAAAAACCCCTCTTTACGAATTTTTAGCATTTTTTAAAATTTTTTTGTCGAAAATTTAGAACAAAGGGGGTAGCTATGGAAATATTTTGCGATACAAATTGATTTTTTCTAACTCCCATAATCCTTGGCAATATCGACTCAAAATTCACTAAAATATGTAAAATTGTCCCTTCTATCGATTGGTGAAGACTAGAACGTTCTATCTTTCCTGTTTGTCGAGTTATGAGTATTTTTTGTTTTGAAAAGTGGATTTTCGAAAATTTCATGACTCTATTTGAAGGCGAAAGATTGATTTTATCAAAAAACTGATTGTGCCAGTCGATTTTCCGGTCCAAAAAACCCCTCTTTACGAATTTTTAGCATTTTTTAAATTTTTTTGTCGAAAATTTAGAACAAAGGGGTAGGTATGGAAATATTTTGCGAATCAATTTGCTTTTTTCTAACTCCCTTAATCCTTGGCAATATCGACTCAAAATTCACTAAAATATTTAAAATTGTCCCTTCTATCGATTGGCGAAGACTAGAACGTTCTATCTTTCCTATTAGTCGAGTTATGAGTATTTTTTGTTTTGAAAAGTGGATTTTCGAAAATTTCATGACTCTATTTGAAGGCGAAATAATAATTTTATCAAAAAACTGATTATGCCAGTCGATTTTCCGGCCCAAAAAACCCCTCTTTACGAATTTTAAGCATTTTTTATTTTTTTTTTTTCGAAAATTTAGAACAAAGGGGTAGGTATGGAAATATTTTGCGAACAAATTGCTTTTTTCTAACTCCCTTAATCCTTGGCAATATCGACTCAATATTCACTAAAATATGTAAAATTGTCCCCTCTATCGATTGGTGAAGACTAGAACGTTCTATCTTTCCTATTAGTCGAGTTATGAGTATTTTTTGTTTTGAAAAGTGGATTTTCGAAAATTTCATGACTCTATTTGAAGGCGAAAGATTGATTTTATCAAAAAACTGATTGTGCCAGTCGATTTTCCGGCCCAAAAAACCCCTCTTTACGAATTTTAAGCATTTTTTATTTTTTTTGTCGGAAAATTTAGAACAAAGGGGTAGGTATGGAAATATTTTGCGATACAAATTGATTTTTTCTAACTCCCATAATCCTTGGAAATATGGACTCAAAATTCACTAAAATGTGTAAAATTGTCCCCTCTATCGATTGGTGAAGACTAGAACGTTTTATCTTTCCTGTTTGTCGAGTTATGAGTATTTTTTGTTTTGAAAAGTGGATTTTCGAAAATTTCATGACTCTATTTGAAGGCGAAATAATAATTTTATCAAAAAACTGATTATGCCAGTCGATTTTCCGGCCCAAAAAACCCCTCTTTACGAATTTTAAGCATTTTTTATTTTTTTTTTGTCGAAAATTTAGAACAAAGGGGTAGGTATGGAAATATTTTGCGAACAAATTGCTTTTTTCTAACTCCCTTAATCCTTGGCAATATCGACTCAATATTCACTAAAATATGTAAAATTGTCCCCTCTATCGATTGGTGAAGACTAGAACGTTCTATCTTTCCTATTAGTCGAGTTATGAGTATTTTTTGTTTTGAAAAGTGGATTTTCGAAAATTTCATGACTCTATTTGAAGGCGAAAGATTGATTTTATCAAAAAACTGATTGTGCCAGTCGATTTTCCGGCCCAAAAAACCCCTCTTTACGAATTTTTAGCATTTTTTAAAATTTTTTTGTCGAAAATTTAGAACAAAGGGGGTAGCTATGGAAATATTTTGCGATACAAATTGATTTTTTCTAACTCCCATAATCCTTGGCAATATCGACTCAAAATTCACTAAAATATGTAAAATTGTCCCTTCTATCGATTGGTGAAGACTAGAACGTTCTATCTTTCCTGTTTGTCGAGTTATGAGTATTTTTTGTTTTGAAAAGTGGATTTTCGAAAATTTCATGACTCTATTTGAAGGCGAAAGATTGATTTTATCAAAAAACTGATTGTGCCAGTCGATTTTCCGGTCCAAAAAACCCCTCTTTACGAATTTTTAGCATTTTTTAAATTTTTTTGTCGAAAATTTAGAACAAAGGGGTAGGTATGGAAATATTTTGCGAATCAATTTGCTTTTTTCTAACTCCCTTAATCCTTGGCAATATCGACTCAAAATTCACTAAAATATTTAAAATTGTCCCTTCTATCGATTGGCGAAGACTAGAACGTTCTATCTTTCCTATTAGTCGAGTTATGAGTATTTTTTGTTTTGAAAAGTGGATTTTCGAAAATTTCATGACTCTATTTGAAGGCGAAATAATAATTTTATCAAAAAACTGATTATGCCAGTCGATTTTCCGGCCCAAAAAACCCCTCTTTACGAATTTTAAGCATTTTTTATTTTTTTTTTTTCGAAAATTTAGAACAAAGGGGTAGGTATGGAAATATTTTGCGAACAAATTGCTTTCTTCTAACTCCCTTAATCCTTGGCAATATCGACTCAAAATTCACTTAAATATGTAAAATTGTCCCCTCTATCGATTGGTGAAGACTAGAACGTTATATCTTTCCTATTTGTCGAGTTATGAGCATTTTTTGTTTTGAAAAGTGGATTTTCGAAAATTTCATGACTCTATTTGAAGGCGAAATAATGATTTTATCACAAAACTGATTGTGCCAGTCGATTTTTTGGCCAAAAAAACCCCTCTTTACGAATTTTTAGCATTTTTTATAATTTTTTTGTAGAAAATTTAGAACAAAGGGGGTAGCTATGGAAATATTTTGCGATACAAATTGATTTTTTCTAACTCCCATAATCCTTGGAAATATGGACTCAAAATTCACTAACATATGTAAAATTGTCCCCTCTATCGATTGGTGAAGACTAGAACGTTCTATCTTTCCTATTTGTCGAGTTATGAGCATTTTTTGTTTTGAAAAGTGGATTTTCGAAAATTTCATGACTCTATTTGAAGGCGAAATAATGATTTTATCACAAAACTGATTGTGCCAGTCGATTTTTTGGCCAAAACAACCCCTCTTTACGAATTTTTAGCATTTTTTATAATTTTTTTGTCGAAAATTTAGAACAAAGGGGATAGCTATGGAAATATTTTGCGATACAAATTGATTTTTTCTAACTCCCATAATCCTTGGAAATATGGACTCAAAATTCACTAAAATATGTAAAATTGTCCCCTCTATCGATTGGTGAAGACTAGAACGTTCTATCTTTCCTGTTTGTCGAGTTATGAGTATTTTTTGTTTTGAAAAGTGGATTTTCGAAAATTTCATGACTCTATTTGAAGGCGAAATAATGATTTTATCACAAAACTGATTGTGCCAGTCGATTTTTTGGCCAAAAAAACCCCTCTTTACGAATTTGTAGCATTTTTTATAATTTTTTTGTCGAAAATTTAGAACAAAGGGGGTAGCTATGGAAATATTTTGCGATACAAATTGATTTTTTCTAACTCCCATAATCCTTGGAAATATGGACTCAAAATTCACTAAAGTATGTAAAATTGTCCCCTCTATCGATTGGTGAAGACAAGAACGTTCTATCTTTCGTATTTGTCGAGTTATGAGTAATTTTTGTTTCGAAAAGTGGATTTTCGAAAATTTCATGACTCTATTTGAAGGCGAAAGATTGATTTTATCACAAAACTGATTGTGCCAGTCGATTTTTTGGCCAAAAAAACCCCTCTTTACGAATTTGTAGCATTTTTTATAATTTTTTTGTCGAAAATTTAGAACAAAGGGGGTAGCTATGGAAATATTTTGCGATACAAATTGATTTTTTCTAACTCCCATAATCCTTGGAAATATGGACTCAAAATTCACTAAAATATGTAAAATTGTCCCCTCTATCGATTGGTGAAGACTAGAACGTTCTATCTTTCCTATTTGTCGAGTTATGAGTAATTTTTGTTTTGAAAAGTGGATTTTCGAAAATTTCATGACTCTATTTGAAGGCGAAATAATGATTTTATCAAAAAACTGATTATGCCAGTCGATTTTCTGGTCCAAAAAACCCCTCTTTACGAATGTTTAGCATTTTTTAAAATTTTTTGTCGAAAATTTAGAACAAAGGGGTAGGTATGGAAATATTTTGAGAAACAAATTGCTTTTTTCTAACTCCCTTAATCCTTGGCAATATCGACTCAAAATTCACTAAAATATGTAAAATTGTCCCCTCTATCGATTGGTGAAGACTAGAACGTTCTATCTTTCCTATTTGTCGAGTTATGAGTAATTATTGTTTCGAAAAGTGGATTTTCGAAAATTTCATGACTCTATTTGAAGGCGAAAGATTGATTTTATCACAAAACTGATTGTGCCAGTCGATTTTTTGGCCAAGAAAACCCCTCTTTACGGATTTGTAGCATTTTTTATAATTTTTTTGTCGAAAATTTAGAACAAAGGGGGTAGCTATGGAAATATTTTGCGATACAAATTGATTTTTTCTAACTCCCATAATCCTTGGAAATATGGACTCAAAATTCACTAAAATATGTAAAATTGTCCCCTCTATCGATTGGTGAAGACTAGAACGTTCTATCTTTCCTATTTGTCGAGTTATGAGTAATTTTTGTTTTGAAAAGTGGATTTTCGAAAATTTCATGACTCTATTTGAAGGCGAAATAATGATTTTATCAAAAAACTGATTATGCCAGTCGATTTTCTGGTCCAAAAAACCCCTCTTTACGAATGTTTAGCATTTTTTAAAATTTTTTGTCGAAAATTTAGAACAAAGGGGTAGGTATGGAAATATTTTGAGAAACAAATTGCTTTTTTCTAACTCCCTTAATCCTTGGCAATATCGACACAAAATTCACTAAAATATGTAAAATTGTCCCCTCTATCGATTGGTGAAGACTAGAACGTTCTATCTTTCCTATTTGTCGAGTTATGAGTATTTTTTGTTTTGAAAAGTGGATTTTCGAAAATTTCATGACTCTATTTGAAGGCGAAATAATGATTTTATTACAAAACTGATTGTGCCAGTCGATTTTTTAGCCAAAAAAACCCCTCTTTACGAATTTTTAGCATTTTTTATAATTTTTTTGTCGAAAATTTAGAACAAAAGGGGTAGCTATGGAAATATTTTGCGATACAAATTGATTTTTTCTAACTCCCATAATCTTCGGAAATATGGACTCAAAATTCACTTAAATATGTAAAATTGTCCCCTCTATCGATTGGTGAAGACTAGAACGTTCTATCTTTCCTATTTGTCGAGTTATGAGTAATTTTTGTTTCGAAAAGTGGATTTTCGAAAATTTCATGACTCTATTTGAAGGCGAAAGATTGATTTTATCACAAAACTGATTGTGCCAGTCGATTTTTTGGCCAAAAAAACCCCTCTTTACGAATTTGTAGCATTTTTTATAATTTTTTTGTCGAAAATTTAGAACAAAGGGGTAGGTATGGAAATATTTTGCGAATCAATTTGCTTTCTTCTAACTCCCTTAATCCTTGGCAATATCGACTCAAAATTCACTTAAATATGTAAAATTGTCCCCTCTATCGATTGGTGAAGACTAGAACGTTATATCTTTCCTATTTGTCGAGTTATGAGCATTTTTTGTTTTGAAAAGTGGATTTTCGAAAATTTCATGACTCTATTTGAAGGCGAAATAATGATTTTATCACAAAACTGATTGTGCCAGTCGATTTTTTGGCCAAAAAAACCCCTCTTTACGAATTTTTAGCATTTTTTATAATTTTTTTGTAGAAAATTTAGAACAAAGGGGGTAGCTATGGAAATATTTTGCGATACAAATTGATTTTTTCTAACTCCCATAATCCTTGGAAATATGGACTTAAAATTCACTAACATATGTAAAATTGTCCCCTCTATCGATTGGTGAAGACTAGAACGTTATATCTTTCCTATTTGTCGAGTTATGAGCATTTTTTGTTTTGAAAAGTGGATTTTCGAAAATTTCATGACTCTATTTGAAGGCGAAATAATGATTTTATCACAAAACTGATTGTGCCAGTCGATTTTTTGGCCAAAACAACCCCTCTTTACGAATTTTTAGCATTTTTTATAATTTTTTTGTCGAAAATTTAGAACAAAGGGGATAGCTATGGAAATATTTTGCGATACAAATTGATTTTTTCTAACTCCCATAATCCTTGGAAATATCCACTCAAAATTCACTAAAATGTGTAAAATTGTCCCCTCTATCGATTGGTGAAGACTAGAACGTTCTATCTTTCCTGTTTGTCGAGTTATGAGTATTTTTTGTTTTGAAAAGTGTATTTTCGAAAATTTCATGACTCTATTTGAAGGCGAAATAATGATTTTATCACAAAACTGATTGTGCCAGTCGATTTTTTGGCCAAAAAAACCCCTCTTTACGAATTTTTAGCATTTTTTATAATTTTTTTGTAGAAAATTTAGAACAAAGGGGTAGGTATGGAAATATTTTGAGAAACAAATTGCTTTTTTCTAACTCCCTTAATCCTTGGCAATATCGACTCAAAATTCACTAAAATATGTAAAATTGTCCCCTCTATCGATTGGTGAAGACTAGAACGTTCTATCTTTCCTATTTGTCGAGTTATGAGTATTTTTTGTTTTGAAAAGTGGATTTTCGAAAATTTCATGACTCTATTTGAAGGCGAAATAATGATTTTATCACAAAACTGATTGTGCCAGTCGATTTTTTGGCCAAAAAAACCCCTCTTTACGGATTTTTAGGATTTTTTATAATTTTTTTGTCGAAAATTTAGAACAAAAGGGGTAGCTATGGAAATATTTTGCGATACAAATTGATTTTTTCTAACTCCCATAATCTTCGGAAATATGGACTCAAAATTCACCAACATATGTAAAATTGTCCCCTCTATCGATTGGTGAAGACTAGAACGTTCTATCTTTCCTATTTGTCGAGTTATGAGTAATTTTTGTTTCGAAAAGTGGATTTTCGAAAATTTCATGACTCTATTTGAAGGCGAAAGATTGATTTTATCACAAAACTGATTGTGCCAGTCGATTTTTTGGCCAAAAAAACCCCTCTTTACGAATTTGTAGCATTTTTTATAATTTTTTTGTCGAAAATTTAGAACAAAGGGGTAGGTATGGAAATATTTTGCGAATCAATTTGCTTTCTTCTAACTCCCTTAATCCTTGGCAATATCGACTCAAAATTCACTTAAATATGTAAAATTGTCCCCTCTATCGATTGGTGTAGACTAGAACGTTATATCTTTCCTATTTGTCGAGTTATGAGCATTTTTTGTTTTGAAAAGTGGATTTTCGAAAATTTCATGACTCTATTTGAAGGCGAAATAATGATTTTATCACAAAACTGATTGTGCCAGTCGATTTTTTGGCCAAAAAAACCCCTCTTTACGAATTTTTAGCATTTTTTATAATTTTTTTGTAGAAAATTTAGAACAAAGGGGGTAGCTATGGAAATATTTTGCGATACAAATTGATTTTTTCTAACTCCCATAATCCTTGGAAATATGGACTCAAAATTCACTAAAATATGTAAAATTGTCCCCTCTATCGATTGGTGAAGACTAGAACGTTATATCTTTCCTATTTGTCGAGTTATGAGCATTTTTTGTTTTGAAAAGTGGATTTTCGAAAATTTCATGACTCTATTTGAAGGCGAAATAATGATTTTATCACAAAACTGATTGTGCCAGTCGATTTTTTGGCAAAAACAACCCCTCTTTACGAATTTGTAGCATTTTTTATAATTTTTTTGTCGAAAATTTAGAACAAAGGGGGTAGCTATGGAAATATTTTGCGATACAAATTGATTTTTTCTAACTCCCATAATCCTTGGAAATATGGACTCAAAATTCACTAAAATATGTAAAATTGTCCCCTCTATCGATTGGTGAAGACTAGAACGTTCTATCTTTCCTATTTGTCGAGTTATGAGTAATTTTTGTTTCGAAAAGTGGATTTTCGAAAATTTCATGACTCTATTTGAAGGCGAAAGATTGATTTTATCACAAAACTGATTGTGCCAGTCGATTTTTTGGCCAAAATAACCCCTCTTTACGAATTTGTAGCATTTTTTATAATTTTTTTGTCGAAAATTTAGAACAAAGGGGGTAGCTATGGAAATATTTTGCGATACAAATTGATTTTTTCTAACTCCCATAATCCTTGGAAATATGGACTCAAAATTCACTAAAATATGTAAAATTGTCCCCTCTATCGATTGGTGAAGACTAGAACGTTCTATCTTTCCTATTTGTCGAGTTATGAGTAATTTTTGTTTTGAAAAGTGGATTTTCGAAAATTTCATGACTCTATTTGAAGGCGAAATAATGATTTTATCAAAAAACTGATTATGCCAGTCGATTTTCTGGTCCAAAAAACCCCTCTTTACGAATGTTTAGCATTTTTTAAAATTTTTTGTCGAAAATTTAGAACAAAGGGGGTAGCTATGGAAATATTTTGCGATACAAATTGATTTTTTCTAACTCCCATAATCCTTGGGAATATGGACTCAAAATTCACTTAAATATGTAAAATTGTCCCCTCTATCGATTGGTGAAGACTAGAACGTTCTATCTTTCCTATTAGTCGAGTTATGAGTATTTTTTGTTTTGAAAAGTGGATTTTCGAAAATTTCATGACTCTATTTGAAGGCGAAATAATGATTTTATCACAAAACTGATTGTGCCAGTCGATTTTTTGGCCAAAAAAACCCTTCTTTACGAATTTGTAGCATTTTTTATAATTTTTTTGTCGAAAATTTAGAACAAAGGGGGTAGCTATGGAAATATTTTGAGAAACAAATTGCTTTTTTCTAACTCCCTTAATCCTTGGCAATATCGACTCAAAATTCACTAAAATATGTAAAATTGTCCCCTCTATCGATTGGTGAAGACTAGAACGTTCTATCTTTCCTATTTGTCGAGTTATGAGTATTTTTTGTTTTGAAAAGTGGATTTTCGAAAATTTCATGACTCTATTTGAAGGCGAAATAATGATTTTATCACAAAACTGATTGTGCCAGTCGATTTTTTGGCCAAAACAACCCCTCTTTACGAATTTTTAGCATTTTTTATAATTTTTTTGTAGAAAATTTAGAACAAAGGGGGTAGCTATGGAAATATTTTGCGATACAAATTGATTTTTTCTAACTCCCATAATCCTTGGGAATATGGACTCAAAATTCACTTAAATATGTAAAATTGTCCCCTCTATCGATTGGTGAAGACTAGAACGTTCTATCTTTCCTATTAGTCGAGTTATGAGTATTTTTTGTTTTGAAAAGTGGATTTTCGAAAATTTCATGACTCTATTTGAAGGCGAAATAATGATTTTATCACAAAACTGATTGTGCCAGTCGATTTTTTGGCCAAAAAAACCCTTCTTTACGAATTTGTAGGATTTTTTATAATTTTTTTGTCGAAAATTTAGAACAAAGGGGGTAGCTATGGAAATATTTTGCGATACAAATTGATTTTTTCTAACTCCCATAATCCTTGGAAATATGGACTCAAAATTCACTAAAATATGTAAAATTGTCCCCTCTATCGATTGGTGAAGACTAGAACGTTCTATCTTTCCTATTTGTCGAGTTATGAGTAATTTTTGTTTCGAAAAGTGGATTTTCGAAAATTTCTTGACTCTATTTGAAGGCGAAAGATTGATTTTATCAAAAAACTGATTGTGCCGGTCGATTTTCCGGCCCAAAAAACCCCTCTACGAATTTTTAGCATTTTTTAAAATTTTTTGTCGAAAATTTAGAACAAAAGGGTAGGTATGGAAATATTTTGCGAATCAAATTGCTTTTTTATAACTTCCTTAATCCTTGGCAATATCGACTCAAAATTCACTCTATCGATTGGTGAAGACTAGAACGTTCTATCTTTCCTATTAGTCGAGTTATGAGTAATTTTTGTTTTGAAAAGTGGATTTTCGAAAATTTCATGACTCTATTTGAAGGCGAAATAATGATTTTATCAAAAAACTGATTATGCCAGTCGATTTTCTGGTCCAAAAAACCCCTCTTTACGAATGTTTAGCATTTTTTAAAATTTTTTGTCGAAAATTTAGAACAAAGGGGTAGGTATGGAAATATTTTGAGAAACAAATTGCTTTTTTCTAACTCCCTTAATCCTTGGCAATATCGACTCAAAATTCACTAAAATATGTAAAATTGTCCCCTCTATCGATTGGTGAAGACTAGAACGTTCTATCTTTCCTATTTGTCGAGTTATGAGTATTTTTTGTTTTGAAAAGTGGATTTTCGAAAATTTCATGACTCTATTTGAAGGCGAAATAATGATTTTATCACAAAACTGATTGTGCCAGTCGATTTTTTGGCCAAAAAACCCCTCTTTACGAATTTTTAGCATTTTTTATAATTTTTTTGTAGAAAATTTAGAACAAAGGGGGTAGCTATGGAAATATTTTGCGATACAAATTGATTTTTTCTAACTCCCATAATCCTTGGAAATATGGACTCAAAATTCACTAACATATGTAAAATTGTCCCCTCTATCGATTGGTGAAGACTAGAACGTTATATCTTTCCTATTTGTCGAGTTATGAGCATTTTTTGTTTTGAAAAGTGGATTTTCGAAAATTTCATGACTCTATTTGAAGGCGAAAGATTGATTTTATCAAAAAACTGATTGTGCCGGTCGATTTTCCGGCCCAAAAAACCCCTCTACGAATTTTTAGCATTTTTTAAAATTTTTTGTCGAAAATTTAGAACAAAAGGGTAGGTATGGAAATATTTTGCGAATCAAATTGCTTTTTTATAACTTCCTTAATCCTTGGCAATATCGACTCAAAATTCACTCTATCGATTGGTGAAGACTAGAACGTTCTATCTTTCCTATTAGTCGAGTTATGAGTAATTTTTGTTTTGAAAAGTGGATTTTCGAAAATTTCATGACTCTATTTGAAGGCGAAATAATGATTTTATCAAAAAACTGATTATGCCAGTCGATTTTCTGGTCCAAAAAACCCCTCTTTACGAATGTTTAGCATTTTTTAAAATTTTTTGTCGAAAATTTAGAACAAAGGGGTAGGTATGGAAATATTTTGAGAAACAAATTGCTTTTTTCTAACTCCCTTAATCCTTGGCAATATCGACTCAAAATTCACTAAAATATGTAAAATTGTCCCCTCTATCGATTGGTGAAGACTAGAACGTTCTATCTTTCCTATTTGTCGAGTTATGAGTATTTTTTGTTTTGAAAAGTGGATTTTCGAAAATTTCATGACTCTATTTGAAGGCGAAATAATGATTTTATCACAAAACTGATTGTGCCAGTCGATTTTTTGGCCAAAAAACCCCTCTTTACGAATTTTTAGCATTTTTTATAATTTTTTTGTAGAAAATTTAGAACAAAGGGGGTAGCTATGGAAATATTTTGCGATACAAATTGATTTTTTCTAACTCCCATAATCCTTGGAAATATGGACTCAAAATTCACTAACATATGTAAAATTGTCCCCTCTATCGATTGGTGAAGACTAGAACGTTATATCTTTCCTATTTGTCGAGTTATGAGCATTTTTTGTTTTGAAAAGTGGATTTTCGAAAATTTCATGACTCTATTTGAAGGCGAAATAATGATTTTATCACAAAACTGATTGTGCCAGTCGATTTTTTGGCCAAAACAACCCCTCTTTACGAATTTTTAGCATTTTTTATAATTTTTTTGTCGAAAATTTAGAACAAAGGGGGTAGCTATGGAAATATTTTGCGATACAAATTGATTTTTTCTAACTCCCATAATCCTTGGAAATATGGACTCAAAATTCACTAAAATATGTAAAATTGTCCCCTCTATCGATTGGTGAAGACTAGAACGTTCTATCTTTCCTATTTGTCGAGTTATGAGTATTTTTTGTTTTGAAAAGTGGATTTTCGAAAATTTCATGACTCTATTTGAAGGCGAAATAATGATTTTATCACAAAACTGATTGTGCCAGTCGATTTTTTGGCCAAAACAACCCCTCTTTACGAATTTTTAGCATTTTTTATAATTTTTTTGTAGAAAATTTAGAACAAAGGGGGTAGCTATGGAAATATTTTGCGATACAAATTGATTTTTTCTAACTCCCATAATCCTTGGGAATATGGACTCAAAATTCACTTAAATATGTAAAATTGTCCCCTCTATCGATTGGTGAAGACTAGAACGTTCTATCTTTCCTATTTGTCGAGTTATGAGTAATTTTTGTTTCGAAAAGTGGATTTTCGAAAATTTCATGACTCTATTTGAAGGCGAAAGATTGATTTTATCACAAAACTGATTGTGCCAGTCGATTTTTTGGCCAAAAAAACCCTTCTTTACGAATTTGTAGGATTTTTTATAATTTTTTTGTCGAAAATTTAGAACAAAGGGGGTAGCTATGGAAATATTTTGCGATACAAATTGATTTTTTCTAACTCCCATAATCCTTGGAAATATGGACTCAAAATTCACTAAAATATGTAAAATTGTCCCCTCTATCGATTGGTGAAGACTAGAACGTTCTATCTTTCCTATTTGTCGAGTTATGAGTAATTTTTGTTTCGAAAAGTGGATTTTCGAAAATTTCATGACTCTATTTGAAGGCGAAAGATTGATTTTATCACAAAACTGATTGTGCCAGTCGATTTTTTGGCCAAAAAAACCCCTCTTTACGAATTTGTAGCATTTTTTATAATTTTTTTGTCGAATATTTTGCGATACAAATTGATTTTTTCTAACTCCCATAATCCTTGGAAATATGGACTCAAAATTCACTAAAATATGTAAAATTGTCCCCTCTATCGATTGGTGAAGACTAGAACGTTCTATCTTTCCTATTTGTCGAGTTATGAGTAATTTTGTTTCGAAAAGTGGATTTTCGAAAATTTCTTGACTCTATTTGAAGGCGAAAGATTGATTTTATCAAAAAACTGATTGTGCCGGTCGATTTTCCGGCCCAAAAAACCCCTCTACGAATTTTTAGCATTTTTTAAAATTTTTTGTCGAAAATTTAGAACAAAAGGGTAGGTATGGAAATATTTTGCGAATCAAATTGCTTTTTTATAACTTCCTTAATCCTTGGCAATATCGACTCATAATTCACTCTATCGATTGGTCAAGACTAGAACGTTCTATCTTTCCTATTAGTCGAGTTATGAGTAATTTTTGTTTTGAAAAGTGGATTTTCGAAAATTTCATGACTCTATTTGAAGGCGAAATAATGATTTTATCAAAAAACTGATTATGCCAGTCGATTTTCCGGTCCAAAAAACCCCTCTTTACGAATTTTTAGCATTTTTCATAATTTTTTTGTAGAAAATTTAGAACAAAGGGGGTAGCTATGGAAATATTTTGAGAAACAAATTGCTTTTTTCTAACTCCCTTAATCCTTGGCAATATCGACTCAAAATTCACTAAAATATGTAAAATTGTCCCCTCTATCGATTGGTGAAGACTAGAACGTTCTATCTTTCCTGTTTGTCGAGTTATGAGTAATTTTTGTTTCGAAAAGTGGATTTTCGAAAATTTCATGACTCTATTTGAAGGCCAAATAATGCTTTTATCACAAAACTGATTGTGCCAGTCGATTTTTTGGCCAAAAAAACTCCTCTTTACGAATTTTTAGCATTTTTTATAATTTTTTTGTCGAAAATTTAGATCAAAGGGGGTAGCTATGGAAATATTTTGCGATACAAATTAATTTTTTCTAACTTCCATAATCCTTAGAAATATGGACTCAAAATTCACTAAAATTGGTAAAATTGTCCCCTCTATCGATTGGTGAAGACTAGAACGTTCTATCTTTCCTATTTGTCGAGTTATGAGTATTTTTTGTTTTGAAAAGTGGATTTTCGAAAATTTCATGACTCTATTTGAAGGCCAGTCGATTTTCCGGTCCAAAAAACCCCTCTTTATGAATTTTAAGCATTTTTTATTTTTTTTTGTAGAAAATTTAGAACAAAGGGAAATATTTTGCGAATCAAATTGCTTTTTTCTAACTCCCTTAATCCTTGGCAATATCGACTCAAAATTAGGGCTGGGCGATTATCAAAAAACATAATCGATTATCGATTATATAAAATAATCAATTATTTTCGATTAATCGATTAGTCGATGTTAATCGAAAAAAATCGATTGATCGAAAATAATCGATTAATCGAAAAGAATCGATCAATCGAAAAAAATCGATTAATCGAAAAAAATCGATTAAACGAAAAAAATCGATTAAACGAAAAAAATCGATTAATCGAAATTAATCGATTAATCGAAAATAATCGATTAATCGAAAATAATCGATTAATCAAAAATAATCGATTAATCGAAAATAATCAATTAATCGAAAATAATCGATTAATCGAAAATAATCGATTAATCGAAAATGATCAATTTTCGATGATTCGAAAATTTATTATTTTCCATTATTCTTGATAACGGCAGCTGGACCGCTACCGAAACTTTAAAAATAGAGTTTCAACAAACATCGTGATCAAGAACTATTATATTTAAGAGGGCCCTCCGCGCAGGTGTATAAACCTTTAATTTTTTTCTGTACTTTTATAGGTTAATTTTGAAATTAAAATAATATTCCAATCATTATCGTCGTTTCTCTATATTTTCAAGTTTTATATATCGAGATTTATAATTTCCATTTATTGAGAAGTAGGTAAGTACCTAATGATAAAATACAAAGCAAACCAAGCCGACCTAACAAAAATCCATTGGAATTATCTGAATGAAAAAACACTGCAAAAAGCTAATCTTGTGAATATTTTCACGTGATAGGTTACCTATAGATATAATATATACAACATAACTTACAACCCATTATCAATTATTACGGACCATTTTTCATTTTTTTTAAATAATTTATTGAATACGAAATAAACTAGGTACGTATAATATATACATTAGATATCAAAATTTAAATTAGATGTGATTTTTGCTCAAGAGTCTCAAGTAGGTAGGTAGGTACATTTATTTTGGACAATTTCAAAAATTATAAAGAAAAGATGTTTAGAATTAAAAATAACTTCCAAATATTTAACACATTGTTTTACATCAAAAATGTTTTTATTTCACAGAAAATATCGAAAAAATTATTTTTTTGATCTAAATAAACAATATTGAATACCTATATTTGAAAGTTATTTTTAATTCTAAACATCTTTTCGTTTTTAAAAGATTACTTATTTTAAAATATATTTATACAAAAAGGAACTGAATTTGACCGAGCTTTTCGCTAAAACATTTTAGAAACTTCAGTTTTTTTACCCATTTTACGGACCTACCCTCATTTCAAAAATATTTGAAGCCACATAACTTTGTACCTACCTACTGATAAGATAAGAAAACAGATTGAAGGGAAACATAAATAAAGCTCAGATATTTCAACTCTACCAAGTCGAAGAAGCGCTATTGCCATTTCTAGAGTAGGTAGACGAAATTAATTTTTTAGTCTTCCTTTGTTTTACAATATTTTTCTAATCAACAACTAACACTATTACTACGTCATCCTTTAATAATTATTATTTGGGTTCTTATTTTCTTTCATTGTTTTAAATGCTTATATAATCAATTAATTTGCAAGGTAATTTCGACTAGGTATATTGACAAGACAAAGTTACCTACAAAACATTTATGCTTCGAAATTTTTTAAAATGTAATGTTACCTACCTCATTCATTAATTTTATTCAACAATTATTATTACCTATGGCAAGCTAAAAACTAGATAACCATCCTCATCTCTTTTTATCGTCGTAATGGAGAGGATTATTAAATTGTATCTAAGGATTTCTAGGGATAATTTTTACATTTGGCATCGAAGCTTTAAAATCCAAAAGAGCCAAGTAAAATCGTAAAATACAGAATGCTGCATTCACAACCGATGTTGCCATGTTATACGAAAATCCTCAAACAAGGAGAAATTTTTTTTTAACAAGAAAATCTATGCACGTCATAAAAGATATTAGGTATATTTTTAGGAACTTGCAATATCTATATAGTGACCATTTGACCTGTATGTTAGGTTTCTTATGTTTTCAAAATTCGATATTCGACTTCGTACCTAGAGTGTATTAGTCATAAGGCAAATTGTGATTAATTTTTGGGTTTCCAAAATAGAAATATATCAGGTAAGTATGTGCTTATATTTTGTTATTGTTTCATTTCAGATAATTGTAGGTTTTTCATTATTATTTTCTCGTTACAATATCTAGGTAAGTAAATTCAACATTATTTTTATAGTTGTGGCAACTATGTAAATTCTAAACATTTACGTTTTATTGTGCAAAAAACGAACAAATTCGAGTGGGTAGGGGTAGCGTGTGTTTTTAGATCCAGGGGCAATCGGCGGGCAATTGAATATAACCAGAATATAACCAAAAAATACACCAAAATAACTAATAGTCACAACACAACGGGGTTGTGTTGTGCTAATAGTAGCAGATGTTACTTTGTTGTGTATATCTGCGATAATATAGATCTATATATAGAGGAAATTGAGATAGATAGAAAAATATGGGCCGAAAAAATGCGTCTGAAACTGAAGCAATTCTATACAGAATGTATAGCTCCTGAAATAATCAGAAATCAAATAGGAAAAGGACAGAAATGCATTGACCTCCCTTATATCAAGCAAGCAATATCAGAATATGACAAAAGGAAGTCTGGCAAGACAGAATCCAGATAATTAGGGCAAAGATATGGATGCCGATACTAATGCGTAAGTAAAAAAACTAACAAGACATTTTAAAATGAAGCCTGATGTAACTGCCAGCACAGGTCCAAATAATATTCCATATAGCAGTGTTCGCTATAACTATTCAGTAAGTAAAAAAATGTCAACACCTATTTAGAAAAAACATCTAATCTTTATATTTCATTTACAGTTCTGATTATGTAATTAAAACGAAGCCTGATGTAACTGCCCGCACAGGTCCAAATAATATTCCATATAGCAGTGTTCGCTATACCTATTCAGTAAGTAAAAAAATGTCAACACCTATTTAGAAGAAACATCTAATCTTTATATTTCATTTACAGTTCTGATTATGTAATTAAAATGAAGCCTGATGTAACTGCCCGCACAGGTCCAAATAATATTCCATATAGCAGTGTTCGCTATAACTATTCAGTAAGTAAAAAAATGTCAACACCTACTTAGAAGAAGCATCTAATCTTTATATTTCATTTACAGTTCTGATTATGTAATTAAAATGAAGCCTGATGTAACTGCCCGCACAGGTCCAAATAATATTCCATATAGCAGTGTTCGCTATAACTATTCAGTAAGTAAAAAAATGTCAACACCTATTTAGAAGAAACATCTAATCTTTATATTTCATTTACAGTTCTGATTATGTGATTAAAATGAAGCCTGATGTAACTGCCCGCACAGGTCCAAATAATATTCCATATAGCAGTGTTCGCTATAACTATTCAGTAAGTAAAAAAATGTCAACACCTACTTAGAAGAAGCATCTAATCTTTATATTTCATTTACAGTTTTGATTATGTAATTAAAACGAAGCCTGATGTAACTGCCCGCACAGGTCCAAATAATATTCCATATAGCAGTGTTCGCTATAACTATTCAGTAAGTAAAAAAATGTCAACACCTATTTAGAAGAAACATCTAATCTTTATATTTCATTTACAGTTCTGATTATGTAATTAAAATGAAGCTTGATGTAACTGCCCGCACAGGTCCAAATAATATTCCATATAGCAGTGTTCGCTATAACTATTCAGTAAGTAAAAAAATGTCAACACCTATTTAGAAGAAACATCTAATCTTTATATTTCATTTACAGTTCTGATTAAGTAATTAAAATGAAGCTTGATGTAACTGCCCGCACAGGTCCAAATAATATTCCATATAGCAGTGTTCGCTATAACTATTCAGTAAGTAAAAAAATGTCAACACCTATTTAGAAGAAACATCCAATCTTTATATTTCATTTACAGTTCTGATTATGTAATTAAAACGAAGCCTGATGTAACTGCCCGCACAGGTCCAAATAATATTCCATATAGCAGTGTTCGCTATACCTATTCAGTAAGTAAAAAAATGTCAACACCTATTTAGAAGAAACATCTAATCTTTATATTTCATTTACAGTTCTGATTATGTAATTAAAAAACGAAGCCTGATGTAACTGCCCGCAAAGGTCCAAATAATATTCCATATAGCAGTGTTCGCTATAACTATTCAGTAAGTAAAAAAATGTCAACACCTATGTAGAAGAAACATCTAATCTTTATATTTCATTTACAGTCCTGATTATGTAATTAAAATGAAGCCTGATGTAACTGCCCGCACAGGTCCAAATAATATTCCATATAGCAGTGTTCGCTATAACTATTCAGTAAGTAAAAAAATGTCAACACCTATTTAGACGAAACATCTAATCTTTATATTTCATTTACAGTTCTGATTATGTAATTAAAAAACGAAGCCTGATGTAACTGCCCGCAAAGGTCCAAATAATATTCCATATAGCAGTGTTCGCTATAACTATTCAGTAAGTAAAAAAATGTCAACACCTATTTAGAAGAAACATCTAATCTTTATATTTAATTTACAGTTCTGATTATGTAATTAAAATGAAGCCTGATGTAACTGCCCGCACAGGTCCAAATAATATTCCATATAGCAGTGTTCGCTATAACTATTCAGTAAGTAAAAAAATGTCAACACCTATTTAGAAGAAACATCTAATCTTTATATTTCATTTACAGTTCTGATTATGTAATTAAAATGAAGCCTGATGTAACTGCCCGCACAGGTCCAAATAATATTCCATATAGCAGTGTTCGCTATAACTATTCAGTAAGTAAAAAAATGTCAACACCTATTTAGAAGAAACATCTAATCTTTATATTTCATTTACAGTTCTGATTATGTAATTAAAATGAAGCCTGATGTAACTGCCCGCACAGGTCCAAATAATATTCCATATAGCAGTGTTCGCTATAACTATTCAGTAAGTAAAAAAATGTCAACACCTATTTAGAAGAAACATCTAATCTTTATATTTCATTTACAGTTCTGATTATTTAATTAAAATGAAGCCTGATGTAACTGCCCGCACAGGTCCAAATAATATTCCATATAGCAGTGTTCGCTATAACTATTCAGTAAGTAAAAAAATGTCAACACCTATTTAGAAGAAACATCTAATCTTTATATTTCATTTACAGTTCTGATTATGTAATTAAAAAACGAAGCCTGATGTAACTGCCCGCACAGGTCCAAATAATAGCAGTGTTCGCTATAACTATTCAGTAAGTAGAAAAATGTCAACACCTACTAAGAAGAAGCATCTAATCTTTATATTTCATTTACAGTTCTGATTATGTAATTAAAATGAAGCCTGATGTAACTGCCTGCACAGGTCCAAATAATATTCCATATACCCCAGCTAACCAGATGACGCATGATGACGTTAGAAAGACGTCATTTTTGGGTCATTATTCATCATATTGGTCATTCGTCAACAGATTACGAATGATGACGTCAAAAAGGCGACATTTTTGTGATGTTCCCACGATGTCATATTTTGACGTCAGATTGACTTTGTTTGGCAGTCATTTCATGACCAATGGTTTTATCTTAAAAATGTATGAATACAAGAATAAAATTTCTTACATATAGCAAATGATTGAGGATATTATGTGAAAGCTCATTAGACTAAAAATAATACTTAACTCTAAAGAAAGCTTTTATTTTTAGACCTCTCTATCAGAGTCTATATGGATACGATATATTATTGAAGAATGTTCATTATTTATTCAGTTATGATTAATCTGTATTTGCTTCATACATTTATCCCAACGGGATAACTTCGTTGTCTAATTACGTTAAAATTATATGATTGTTCGCTTTGTGCGTTTGGCGGGCCAATTTAAATGGGAGTTATTGTAGCGTATTCCACAGATGTCCTACTATTGACGGATTCTAATATCAGCTCTTCAGTTGCGCACGCGTACTGCTTTGCGATTCTTGATTGTCTAGTGTCTTGTGTTGTATCAGAGACAACCCTGGTTGTATGTAGTGGTAGTGTGTATTATGTGTTCTGTGTCATCGGTTTGTGAGGTTCGTGTTCTTGTGACCACGTTGTTAGCACCGAATAATTATTCGGTGTTGTTAGTTAATTAATCCTAATCTACAATTTGTAGTGTGCTTAAAACTCCTAGTATTGTTGGTTTAATTATTGATATTAAATTATTACATCTGGTATAAATTCACGGATATAGGGTGAGTGCGTTATTATTGTAGCCGTTGTGAAATGCCGTTTTATGTGGTTGAATTCGAGGAAGGGGGCCTGGCCGTTGTACCTTCTTTTTGGCTGACCCCTAGAAAGAAGGAAGTGTATTGGCCTTCTGTCAAAGATACCAATTTATATAAAAAAATGGTCAAACGACAGGAGACTGTAGATGAAACTACATGGAAATTATATTGTATCCAAAAAGTTTTTTGTGAAACTGGTAAGAATCATTATTGTTGGTTATGTTGGTCATTTCTAGCTTTCGGAATATTTGAAGAGATGTTCTTACCGAATGACACTCCAAGTATGAATTTCCATGATCTATTTATAGGTTAGATTTCTTTTGTTTTAAAGGAGGCATAGAGATTTATGAAATTTGAATTATTATCATGAACATAGATTGATTACATAGGTTGTTACAACTAGATATATGATAAAATAAATATTAAAAAACGTGAAAAAAATAACTTCAAATTTGTGTTCAGCAAAACTCAATAAGTGTTCAATAAATACCAAAAAAACATTGTTTTCCTGGGCTTTAGGTATACAATTATTTAATTTTTAGAAGATTTTGAATCTGCAGAAATCAAACTCAAGAAAGCAGAACTGACGTCTAACTTGGACACTTCAGAAGAGGAAGCAAGTGTGTCGTTGAAAAGAAAAAGGAGGCTCAGGCAATTTTCATCAAGCTGCAGCAGTGGAAATGAGAATTCACCAGTAAAACGTCCACCTGCTTTAAAACTTAAAAAAGGCATTAGAGGTCAGTGTTAGACTTTACTATATTATACAAATTTTAAAAGATGTCTATTTTACAGTAGGGTCTTCATTGGTGGAACAAACCAAGCAAACTGTTGCAGCAAATCGGGTTGGAGAAGCACTCCAAATAAATGAAGCAATACCAACACCATCATCATCTCATCAGTCATCTTCAGAATATAAAAAAATTTCATGTAATGACACAATTGACAATTCATTCTTATTCCAATCCAAATTCTTATTTTTTAACTCATACTAATTTGGTTGTACAAATTAACAATATCTTAGAAAAAAATGGTGAGATATTTTTCATTGGAAAAATGTTTGAAAATTATGACTCTCTATACAAATATCTTATTGATTCAAAAATATTGAATATTTATATTATTAGTAAACTTTCTGCTTTACAGTTTTGGCCATTCAAACAAATTCAAGCTAAATGTTTGGTATTTCCCATAGAAAATTCAGATTGTTTTGAATTTTTTCCTTTATTACATTCATACCATGCTGATATACCTGAAATGTAGTGTTAGTATAGTTATTGAAAATATTTGTGATGAAAGAAATGATAATTGATTTGAGCATTCCAATAAATAGTGATATTTTATTTGTATGCTTTTTATTCTTGTTTTTAAAATTTTAATTTTTTTTTTATGATTTCAGTGCTCCTGTTATCAATTTTAGTTGATTTTCAGCTATGAAATGAATTTTTGTTTAGCTAAAGACAGTTGAAAATTGTAAAATTTATAGCTATGAATCAGTATCTTGCAAAACATGAAGCTGTAAGGCTTATCAGGTACATACATAAATAATTACATATAGTATGGTCAAAATTATATTGTCTGTACAGTGTTCAGTCCACACCTGGAGACTTTTAAATTTAACAATTAGGCCTATCAAGGAATTAATTTTAAACCCAAATCACTTATTTTTATGTTAACTGGGTTAGTTAGCTGGAAACAATTAAGTTAAATTGATACATTTCATAGTTTAGAGGTGTAGACTGAATTGACTCTATCGTTTTGATCATACTATATGTAAACATTTATGTATGTACTTCATAAGTCTCACAGTGATACTTCATGTTTTTCAAGATACTGATTCATAGATCTAAATTTTACAATTTTAAATTGTCTTTAGATAAACGAAATTCATAACAGAAGCCCTGAAATCATGAAAAATGTGACATTACCAAGACGTCAATGGATGACAGATAAAAAACGTCATCTGCTGACGTCACCAAGGTGTCTATGAATGACAGATAATAAACGTCAGCTTCTGACGTCACCAGGGCGTCAATGGATGACGAATAATTAACGTCGGCTGCTGACGTCGCCAGGCTGTGACTTTTTCACGTGATTGATATGGTATAAATACGTCAGTTACTGACGTCAACTTGGTGATCTGATGACGCATAAATGACGTGCTTTTGGCGTCATCTGGTTAGCTGGGACCTAGCAGTGTTCGCTATAACCATTCAGTAAGTAAAAAAATGTCAACACGTATTTAGAAGAAACATCTAATTTTTTTATTTCATTTACAGTTCTGATAAAATGGATTGTTTAAAACTTTTGCTGAAATGAATTTGAAATAATTTTGTTAGTGAAAATATTTATTTAGAGTATTTAGAATTAAATTGTTTTTTTTTCAGTCTTTATAACTATATGGATCAAGACTTCAGTATGTCGATGGGTGTCACCACCCCTTTGTGAGTGTAGAATCGTAAAAAATGGATAATTTTATAAACTTTTTATTTTCTTTTTGTTCTGAGGAGAAATGGTAGAGAAAAATGGAAGATGAACTTCAGTTGCTATGTACTAATAAATATGAAGACAAATACATTAAACATAATGTAATAATAATTTTATTTATTTTTATAGAATATTTTTGATTTGTTTCTTTTCAACAAAAACATACATACACCTATTTTTGCTGTGATTTTTTTTGAATAATTAATAAGGATCATTGAAAAAGCAGACATGTCTGTTTATTGCTATAATAAACATTTTTATAGTTTACCTAATTAATTAGCATTTCTTTCTGTATTATAATTAATATAAAAACTGCCTACTTACTCTATACTTCAAATTTGTAATACTACAATTAAACAAAAAGATTGCCTAAATAATTTGTTTTTGTTTTCAATAAAAAAAGACATTTTTGGTATAATTTACTTGAATAATTAGGATTAAGAAGAGTCAATGGAAAAACAGGCATGTCCGTTCATTACAAACTGGAGGAAAACTGCAAAAAGTATTTATAATAACATTTCGATACATCACCTGGAAAAATTGAAGATCAAAAATATATAACATTTTTATTCCTGTGTTTCGAAAATAAAAGATTACAACAGTATAGAATAGAATACGAAATGTCTATTTTGGTCAATTAGTAGAATGCATTTATTACTATCACCAATGTAGTTTTTCTCACTAACTCGGGTGGCCAATGTATGTATGCTGATGAAGTCTATGGTTGTGTACAGGTCCCCGGAGGAACCAAAAGGCCCCGATATGGGGATCAATAAATATAGGGCACTTTTTTGTGGGATCACTAGCAGTAGCTAAAAATATTTGTGGTTTAGGAAAAAATCTAGTTTAGTGAACCAACGCGGATTTTGATGAAATATTTTTTTTTAATTAATTCGAGGTCGCTGAACACGAAAATGAAAAAAGAAATCGGCGCTCTCTTACCAAAAACGAGTTATGAATTTTTGAAGATGAGTTCAGATCAGCACTGCACTGGTTTTATTGTCATATAATAACTGATTTAAATGATGCATTATAAAGTCTACACAATGTTAATTACACTATAATTACTTTTTACGATATTCCTCTCACACACACATTTAAAAAACACTGATATTGATATTCATTTCTTGTAAATTCTTTTTTTAATTCCTCAATTATTATATATTTTGACATTTTCATGTAACATGACTGACATATAAGTTTTGGTCTGTTTCTTCTTAGTCGTACAACTTGTACCTAATAGCATATTCAGCCATAAAAGATATTTAGCCACTTGAATTAGTTGCTGAGTATATTCGTTTTCATGATCGTGACCATATCGTGACATAGAAGATATAAACAAGATGAACATCATGAACATACACCTATTTTTCCGATAGCTAGCGCCGTATTACAGCTGAAACATTTTTTTTCAAATTTTGAGAGATGTTGATTTTAGGAAGATGGTTAGTTTTGAGATAAGTTTGGTTGATATTTATCATTTATTTGAAGGATAATGAACCATTCAATTTGATCATTGAGGATGCTGAACAATTTTTTTTCTCTGAATTGCACTCATCAATTAATTCTTTAAAAAAATCACCTCCTCAGTTGTTCGGCCTCTATAAACACTGCTGACAACGAAAATAGTTGCTGCAGGTGTAATTCCAAATCAAATTTTTAACATACTGCTAATATTATAAGACTTTGGTTATCAGAAGCTGTTTCCCCTTTTTAGAAAATTTGAAAATTCTACTAATATCGCTTCCCGACCAACTAACACCGATCAAAGTGAAATCGCAATCGCAATCGCTTCTTATCATCTTGATACATTTATTAGATTGGATTTCCGTTTGAAATAATGAAGTAGATTGATTATCGCGAGCGAAGCGAGCGCGCCGGATCGACGTTTCGCAATTCGCGCGCGCGAATTGCGAAACGTCGATCCGGCGCGCCTTTCTCACAGTATGTAGATGGCTGTTCATATAATTTTTCCATAACCGATTTCAGTTAAACGAAAGTTGAGCCAAATACAGCGCCAGCTATCGGAAAAATAGGTGTATGTTCATGATGTTCATCTTGTTTATATCTTCTATGTCACGATCATGAAATCGAAAATATTCAGCAACTAATTCAAGTGGCTAAATATCTAATGGCTGGATTTGCTATTAGGTACAAGTTGTGCGACTGAGCGGAAACAGACCAAAACTTATATGTCAGTCATGTTACATGAAAATGTCAAAAGATATAATAATTGTGGAATTAAAAAACGAATTTGCAAGAAATGAATATCAATATCAGTGTTTTTTAAATGTGTGTGTGAGAGGAATATCGTAAAAAGTAATTATAGTGTAATTAACATTGTGTAGACTTTATAATGCATCATTTAAATCAGTTGTTATATGACAATAAAACCAGTGCAGTGCTGATCTGAACTCATCTTCAAAAATTCATAACTCGTTTTTGGTAAGAGAGCGCCGATTTCTTTTTTCATTTTCGTGTTCAGCGACCTCGAATTAATTTTAAAAAAAATATTTCGTCAAAATCCGCGTTGGTTCACTAAACTAGACTTTTACCGTGGTTTATTTCACACCTATAGGCACTAAACACGTTACTTGTGATGGAGCACATGTGGAGTAAATATAAAGAGCATTTACGAAGCACAAATTTACTTTTTCAGCATGAAGATTACTTTATTATAACCACTTACAAATACTGACAAGCTATGCTAAAAACAATAATAAATAATTTGAAATATTTTTATGGACACAAAACTGTCATCATCTGTCATTGAAGTTCCATACAGCGCCATCCATCAAGACGGTGGAACGTCTGAACTAATGTTCGTTTCCAAAATTTTGTATGCAACAAATCTCAAAAAATACAATGATTTGAGATTTCATATTTTCAGAATCGAATTCTCTAGGCTTTCTTTTGGGGATCAGATCTTGGCGTTCAAATTGGTGACCACAAATTGTCAAAACTGTCAAAAACATACCATCACATAATGGCTAATATCTTTTTTAAAACTATATAAAACTTAACCAAAATACCTGATCCCCAAGACAAAGGTCCAAGTTATATTGTGTTAAAATTTCAACACTTAATTTTACTGCGTTCTTTAGATTTGTTGTTTACAAAATGACCTAAATTTTGTTGCAAGTCGGGGGTGCCAACTGTTTTGAGCTGTCTAATTTAGGAGCGCGCTCTTAATACTGGCTACTGCCAAGCAAGCCGATAGATGCATTCCAGAAGTTGCGGGTTGGAATTGGTTTGTCCGTGAACCTCTCAAATTTGAAAGATTTCTATTTGACAATTATTGTTCTACCTTATTTAAAAAAATAGTATTACAAACTTTTCGGTGTAGTAACTAATTTATAAATTTGCAATGTTTCTTTTTAATAAAACAATTCCATAAAAATTGGGGTGGCATTATTTATTATTTTAATTTAATCATGATATTCAAAAAAGTAATTCAGGCAGCATTTTCTAAAGGTACATGTGTATATCACAAAGTTTAATAAAAACTACAAAGAATTAATTTAATAGTTTTTATTGAATTGAAAGGTCTCATTCGATCAATCATTTATTAGCAATACTTTCAGTTGCGGTAGATGCTGGAGAGCTAAAACAAAATGGTAAATATAAGTTTAGATTGATTAGAAGATGATGGAGCGATAAATAATTCACCAATATCCTGATAATTATAAAATGTATTGATTTCAGTGCTACGATTTAGTTAATCATTCGCATATACCTTCAATCGGAGAATAGAATGGATTTGCTCTCCTTTTCTGAGCTGTGGTGGTGCTTGCTGCACAATTTTCTTTTGCTATGATCAATGATCATATATCTCAGGATGATTTTCCTTGTTGAAAATGACCTACACACTAAAGCTTCACGTCCCGGCTTTTCTAATAAAATTTTAAGATTTATTTCACCAAAATATAAAATAAAATTGCCTACCTTTAAAAAGGGGGTAGATTCAGGTTATCAGAACTTTTTTATTTATAGGCTGTCTGTAAACCTTACATAAATCTTTCATATTGTAGTGACAACATTCTAGAAGCCAACATGTACTTAGGTAATTGTAACCTAAAAATTATATTAGATAATATTTTTTCCTTGATACTATATATACATGCATTTTAAATACTAGAATAGTTCCATACCTTCTAACTAATTAAGTGTGTGGTATAAACATACAAATAAAAGTGTTAACTATTCCATACATACCTTTTTAGTGCTAAAAATAATTCCATAGTTTTTAAAATAAGAATTTCTTAGTGATATACGGTTAACATACAAAGTAAAGTTTTATATGTAACATCTCTGTATGTAACTGAAATAAGTCGAAGTTTCTTTGCATGCAATAACCATCAATAACTAAACCTAACCTAGAATATTTGATAAACTTCATTTGACATATACTAGATTCTCATATTATTTCAAGGGCTTGGCAACATAGTACAGTTATGACAGATATGACGTGCAACGGTTTTAATACTGAACGAGCTATAGATACAATGAACACTCACGAGCATACAGATTAAAACAGCCAGATAAATCACATTACGCAAAACATCTTCTTGACACAAAACATTCATTAACACCTAACACAGAACTAGAAGTACTGCATATTTGTGATAAGAAACAAGAACTAGATTACCTTGAAGAACTAGAAATAAGAAGACACTTAAGAGACCCACAATATGAAGTTGTCAATGAACAGATAAATCTAGGGAGCTCACCACTCATAAATTGTCTTCTTAAGTAGCAATTGTAAAGATCAGCAGATATAGTTTTCCTTGGTTTCCTATATCATTGCACAGTTATACTGATCTTAAATGGGAAAAAGATATCCAGGATATCCCCATAGGGCTAATAATATCTGAGCTTTAATATTTGTAGAATCTTATCTTCTTCTTTTTTCTATTCATATATATATTAAGTCAATCACAAGATAGGTCACTTACTATTTGGTCTAGCCAAAATATTAAACATCAAGTAGGTATCACATAAAATGTAACTTCTGACGATGATATGTCAATATCGAAATAATTATCAATATCCTTTCATAATTTTCATATTTTTTTCATTAAATAGTGGAATTAACTAGAAACTGTTTCATTTATAACATTAATTTAAAAAGGCTGTTTCATTTTTGAAACACTCATCTCAGTGTCATCATTTTCTCGGTCGCTATTCGAGCGACAAATTTGTAGTTGTGGTATCTAATCAACACAAAAAAAGCACTAAATTTTCAGGTATTTCAGACTTGGTTGGGCTGGGTTGTTGAGGCCAATTCTGTGGTAGTATTCAGAGCGCTTTTTAAGTCTACTCAAGCAAGATAAAAAGAATGTCTTGAGTCGGCAAGTGACAATGGATGAAACATGGATGCACTATACTATATACCTAAATCAAAGAGATCGTCAACTAAATGGAGAGCAGGCAGTGAAAGTCTTCCAAGGTGACGAAAGACTCAAAAGTGAGAAAGAGGGTGAGAGAGATAAGCTTTATTATCATGAAAAATGTTACAAATTTTATGGACAAAGCGGCATGATTTAAAAATAGATAAAAGTCACAACAAAATATAAAAAATATAAAAATACTGGCTATACTATACTAATAATACAAAACAATATAATATACAAATTTAATATATTATAATATCGTACACCATACTAAATATTGAATTATGCCAATGTAACTCAAAAGTCTAGAGTAAATTGTAGAATGCTGCCACTGAATAATAAGGTCATTCAAGTCAAGCAGAAATGCCTTTGTCAATCTTCGGAATTTATTAAATGTATTTGACACTTTTAATTCTAAAGGTAGCTGATTGAATAATTTTTTGGCATTGAAGTTGATTGAATTTTTTACCAGATCAGAGGTGGGCATTGTAAATAAATATCGAAATTTTTTCTTCTAGTAGGGTAACTATGAATTGGTCTCTCAGTAAAATTGTGAAATTGTTCTCGAACCATACTCACGGATTCCAAAATGAATAGAACGGGAAGAGTTAAAATTTTGTAATTTTTAAAATAGAATTCGCAATGCGTCCTACTACTTAAACTATAAATATAACGAATAGCTCTTTTTTGTAGTTTAAAGATAGATTCGAAAAGGTGCAAGCTACAAGAACCCCAGAAAGGCAAACCATGGCGAAGGTGCGATTCGAACAAAGAGTAGTAAGTTGTTAAAGCAGTAGAAGAATCAAGCAGTTTAGACACAGATTTAATGGCAAAATGAGAAGAGGATAATTTTGTCGCTAAAGTGTTTACATGTACAGACCATTTAAAGGCACCGTCAATATGGAGACCAAGAAACTTGATCGAATTTGAAGATCTTATTAAGTTATTGTTAAGTTTGAGAGGTTGCAAAACTTTTTTGTAAGATAAAACTAAAGTTTTCTCAGTATTAAAACAAAGCCCGTTCGAGTCAGACCAGGACTTAACAGTAATGAGATCTTTGCCTACGGTTAAATGTAAAGTTGGTATATCTGAATTACTCCAGGTTACACTAGTGTCATCAGCAAATAAAGTGAATTTACCATTAATTTTTAAGTCTGTGACATCGTTAATGAATACCAAAAAAAAATTTGACCTGAGACTGAACCCTGGGGTACTCCACTGCTAACTGGTAAATTCTCCGAAACTTTACCATTTGCTCGTACCATTTGTTTTCTACATTCAAGGTAAGATTCGAACCATATTAAAGGAATACCACGGATGCCATAATCCAGTTTATTTATTAAAATTTCATGATCAACACAATCGAAGGCCTTAGCAAAATCACAAAAAACCAAAGCCGTAAAAAGTTTATTATTAAGTGATCTATATACTTCATTAAGGACAGAGAACATTGCGTCATTAGTTCATTTATTAGGTAGGAAACCAAATTGTTGAAATTTCATTTTATGTTTAAAAAGAAAGGGCAATAGACGGTTTTTCATTAGTCTTTCGATTATCTTCGATAAGATTGGTAATAAAGCAATAGGACGATAGTTACTAGTATTATTTTTTTCGCCACCCTTGTGGATGGGAACAATTATTTAGACAGTTAGGGAAGATACCTTTTTTAAAGGATTCATTGATTAGAAAACATAAAACGTTAATCACCACATCTGGAATATTTAAAAATAACTGGGCTGATAACCCATCAATGCCACAGGAAGTTTTGTTTTGAATGCTGAGAATGGTTTGCACTAGTTCAAATTTATCAACAGGTCTAGGGAAGAAACCATCAGTGATTCTTTTAGAAGGAACGAGGAAATAAAGAGCATCACGACTTGGAGATATTTTTGAGCTAATATTCTTACTAACGCTTACGAAATAATTGTTAAGTTCGTCGGGGTCGAGGTCAATAAAGTTTGATGAACGAGTTTTGTTCCTTAAATCATTGATAACAGACCAAGTTTCTCTGGAGGAATTTTTAGCTCTATAGAGATGCGATTGTTATAATAGTTTTGTTTAATAGATTTGATAATTTTCCGGTACAATATTTTATAGTTATATATATATATATATATATATATATATATATATATATATATATATATATATATATATATATATATATATATATATATATATATATTGATATGAATATGTGTTTTAATTTATTTATTGTAATATATTTATTTGGGCGCCAATTAATATGAATTTTAATTTAAATATTAGTCATATCATAATCATACATCACTCACTTTTTATGATGACTCTTCACCTCAGGTTGGGTTCATGGGTCTAATGCTCATTAAGTTTTTTTTTAATTTTAATATTTAATATATCTTCAAGCCGGTCCTGTGTCCTTGCCCTTGAATAATAGGAACTATCCAACTGTGAAACAGTTTTGCCAACTTAATAGGAAGAAAACTCTTTATATTAGAAATTTATGAAATATTATTTAATTTATTTTTTAATGAACGGTGTATTTATATAGAATTGATAAGTAAATACATAAGAAACAATTCAAAACACTTATCTAAATGATCTTTCGCTCAACGTTCACACTAAATGAAGTTCTTATATCTAATAAATATATGAAAAGTATACAACTCTTTTTACATGTAACACTAATAACCAAAGACAAAATAGAACATCTGTTTTTAACAGATTTTATATACACATTTGACGATATGTAATCGTAACGAAGATGAATAAATATTAAGTTCTGGATTTAATCACACGCACGTAAGTTTAATAATTTAACTTATAGTTTATGAAATACCTTTTTATCTTGTATTATTTTTTGAAGATTTTCTATGTTTTAGACCTTTCTGGGCCTTGGAGTCCCTCGTAGAAGTGGCTTCAATATGGCTTCGGGGTCGGCTTGGGAAGATTTTCAGTTTTGTTTACCTCTCGGTACCTTCACTCAGGATTTATTTAAGGAATTTTATATTTAAAAAGATTATTTAACCTCTGTTTCTAACAGCAACTTGTTAAGGAAAGGTTAGCAACACCAAATCACTTTATAGTTTCACTTTTAACACAACGTAGTCTAATTTTAAATAAATTTTTAAACATGAAAAAGCTTATAATTCTCAATTCTGTATATTTTTTGTAACTAACCGTTTCTAATCAATAGCAACCAATATCCTTTTTTTTTATATCTTTTCAAAATCCATGTCTCTTTATTTTTAAGTTTTTCTATAATTGCTGACCAATCAAATTCATTTAATGATTTTTGATTTCTGTTATTTGACTTGATTGTTTTATAATTTGATCTTTTTCTGATATGAAAGTTGATTTTTAATGTCTCCAAATTATTTATTATTGTTTTTATCTTTTAGTCTTTTTATTTGACATCTGTTTTAATTTCAGTTGTCATCTCCTTTCTTCCGTTCGTGTTGACAAATCTAGATTCACACCTTGTTAAATATGTTCATAAGTGTACTTCTTCTATTTTTACCAGTGTCAGATTTATAACCTAACTAATAATTTTTAATTTCCAGGTTCTTTCTTCTTAGATTTATGATGAGCCAAGAAACTTTTGCAAAGCTTTTGAAAATTCTGAAGCTATGTGATAGGATTTCAATAAATTAGAGAAAAGATTCCCGTTTAAAGTTTGGGTTGTAAATATTTGTCAGGTGCTTTGTTTATATTTTATTTAGATTTTATACTGAAATAACCCTTGTTTGGTGTATGTGTTGTATGATTTCACTTTCCACATCAATATATATATATATATATATATATATATATATATATATATATATATATAATTGAGTATGTGAGGATTATCTGTGAATTGTTTAATGTACATAAGTGATATCATATTCTTAGATGAAGTACGTGTTCCTTTAGTAGATCATGATTTGTGATGTTTAGTTTTACGAGAGCGAAGAGGAAATGATGTATTGAAACACCTGATAATTTTATTAAGGGAGTCCAAAAATTTAGAGTCAATATCTTCAGAAAGATCAATCCAATCAGTTGCTAAACATAAGTCATGAAATGTGGCAAAATTTTGTTGAGAAAAGATCCTCACCAACTGAGTGCTTTTCTCAAGAGATTTACGAGGTAACACAAATTCGGCGAGGACTGCTTCGTGGTCAGAGAGACCTGAATTAATTACTGAGTGATTCACTCTAATCTAAAATTTAAGAAGTTGTTTTAGTAATTCGAGTTGCTGAGTCCACGTGCATATTTAGATAAAATAACTCAAAAATATTTACCAAAGACTTTCGATTGGCACAATCATTAGCATAGTCAATGTTAAAGTCACCGCATAAAACTTTTCTGCTCTTAACAGGCAGAGCGTCAGTAAATTTAGAAAACAGCTGTCAAGGTTACGTCATCCGTATTTGGGACTTGCATAGTATTTTATTTATCGACTATCTTTAGAAAGGTGAAACTATCAATAGTGAATATTTCATGGCATTAATGGAGTGAAAAAATGAAGAATGTCGGGGAATTGAATTGATCACGCTTAGAATTGCTTCCTCGCCCCCCCTTACTCTCCAGATCTGTCCCTTGATATTTGCAAATAATTATAAAGACTTGCCAAATATGTGAATCCTTCATTCGAACATCTTTTAAGGATTAATGCTAGTTAACCTTGTATATTTTTAAAAATTGTACAAGTTGTTATTTAACGCACGCATATCTATCAGTGTAGATAAAAGTTGTAGGAAAAAGAGAACAACTGAAAAACTTAGCCGAGAAAAATGTTGAAGAATTTACGATTTATTTAAAAGTGGTTGCCTTTCTAAAATCGTCTAAATGATGAAAACTTAAAAGAACCTGAAATTTCCTTTGGGCAATTTGTGAAGTTCTGACTAATCTCGAAGTATATCTGGACTTTCTCAATAATAAAAGCCGCTCATCTTTTAAACACTTTACGTCCACTTCTCTCAAATAAAATATTTTAATGATCTCTACTTTATAATTACCCACAGATAAGGTTCTAATAAATGCCTTGTTAAATAAGAACGTAAAATTTTTCTTTCATAAATTATTCTTACTCCGCTCCAAAATCACAAAAGTTTTATTCGAAAAGTTCGACAAGCATAACGTCTTCTGATTACGTAATTCCGGAGTAATAACTGCCCTAATTTGGTACTTGGGTTTTATATTGGGAAATATTTGTTCGTCGATCGAACTCGATAAATAAAATAAGATAATTTAAGAAGTTGAAAAATAATTTTTTCAATTATATAGAAAGTGTGTTGAAAGTCGAAGTAAAATACACTGCCGAGCAAAAAATTTAGGTCATTTTAAATAATTCAAGAAATTGCAAATAATTTTAAAAATAAAACTAATCAGGGAGTATTTTGCAACCTTTGTTAAACAACAAAAATTAGTCCTATATAACATTCATATTTCGTTGCGCAAAGGGAGGTATTGCCATAATTTACAAAAATTGTTATAAATCAATAGTTCTTGAAACTTCTCCCTGGTGGTTGATATACCACTTTAAAACGTCTTCTTTGCAATTTATTGTCTGAGTTGTATATTTTTCACGTAAATGTGATTATGATGAATTATTAGAAGCTTTTGGAATGTCACTCAATGCTATCCTAGAACTATCTCCTCATTGTTTGTTTTTTGTAATTGGAGATTTTGATAGTAGAATTGGAGAGATGTGTGAAATTCCAGAAGAAATTGTGGTGAATAGTCAATTTTCTCCCAATATGTTGAGCTATAACAAAATCAGTAACTATAAAGGTAATCGTATTTTAGAATTTATGTCAAATAGAAACTTTTCGTTATTAAATGGTCATATAAAAACAGATAGACCTGCTAACTTTACATTTTGTAATACATTAGGGCAAAGTGAAATAGATCTTTGTTTCTGTAGTACTGATAAGCTTTAATTAATTGAAAAATTCCGTGTGCTAGATGATCAATATTTATCTGACCACTTTCCAGTAGTTATATCCTTCGGCTCTGGAACTAGAAGTAGTATTATTGCTCCTACTAAATCACCATTCACTAGCTTAAAATGGTACAGTACCAAAGAAATTAATTTTAATATGTCAATTCAATGCTCACTAAATGTATGTGCTCACTAAAAGTATGGAACCAAGTAAATATCTTTTAAACGAAAAGAACGATATTTATGAAAATTTGCAGGTAAGTGCAATGGAACAGAATGCATCTGATGTACATTTTTTTGTTAATAATATACTTCCGGTTTAACCGGAAATGCCATCAACTTCTTTAATTTAAATGGGACACCCTTTATATTTTTACAGATTTTGAAAAAGCTTGTTATTTTGAATTCATACATACTGAGTTTAGTGTAAAAAAATTTGTAAACACGAGGAATAACTCACTGTTAGTTGTACAATAGGTGTACATTTCATTATTTTAGAATGATGAGAAACAAAATTACTTCAAATGTTCAAAATGCTCGCCGTTTACTTGCTGACAATATGCCATCCTGTTAACAAATTCTTGAGTCACTCTTTCCAAGACTTCTCCACGTATTAGTTCACATTCATCAATAATTCTTTGTCTTAATTCCTGTAAGTTTGTTGTTCGTCTAACGTAAACACGTGATTTTAAATAGCCCCAAAGAAAAAATCTAACGGGCTAAGATCCGGAGAACGAGCAGGCCACTCTATGAATCCTCTACGTCCAATCCATCGATTTGGAAAATTCGCATCCAGAAAATCCCTAACCCGTCTATCATAGTGGGGAGGTGCTCCATCTTGTTGAAATCAAACATTTTGTGGTAATTGCCCATTCTGTTGAAGTGCAGGAATAATTTCGTTATTTAGAAGATCCAAATACTTGTCACCATTCAAGTTTCCGTAAATAAAAAATGGGCCTATAAGCCTATTTTCGACAATTCCCATCCAAACATTTAACTTCTGTGGATGCTGGGTATGTGCTTCATGAATCCAATGAGGATTCTCATTTGACCAATACCTTGAATTATAGCGATTAACTGTTTCTTTTAAACAAAAAGTTGCCTCATCGGAAAAAACTATGTTAGAAGCAAAATTATCGTCGACATTACAGATGTCCATTAGCCGTTCGTAAAATTCTAGCCGTCGGTCTGACAATTCTTGAACCAACTGTACCTTATACGGATGATACTTTTCGCTTTTTAATATCTTTCCTACAGAACGTCGACTGATACCATGGTTTAGTGCCAAATTTATGGTGGAAGTTTGAGGTGATTCTTCTAAATCGATTGCAATATTTTGTTTAACAGTTTCGTTCGTTGCAGTCCGCGGTCTTCCAGGTTTTAGCAAATTTTTTACCATCCCAGTTGTATTGAAACGTTGTAATCTTTTAGTTACTGTTGAGCGTGATATAGGATTTCTCTCCGGATGCAAATTATTAAAAATATGACACACTTCTTCATGAGATCTAACACGATCACCATAACCGATCATCATTAAAATTTCAATACGCTCTTTTTCACTTAATTGAACCATTCTTAATTGTAAAATTTATTTCCGTCAATTAGAATTTGACACTTGGAGAACAAAAGACGTACTAAACAGTACTCGTTTATTTATTATTATGCATACAAACAACATCAATTAGTTTATCTAAATACTTTTTTGCTCTAATGCAAAAAACTAAAAGGAGGTTGATTAAAGTGCTATATTCCTCGTTTTTACAAATTTTTTTACACTAAACTCAGTATGTATGAATTCAAAATAACAAGCGGTTGTGGTTCCATACTTTATCCCAACCCTGTATATGATAAACTCTGCAGCACTATATGGGATGTAGCAAAATATGAAGGTTTAGTTTCAGTAAAATATTTTTATGATACAAACTCACAACGGTCTAATTATTATTGGATTGATGATGACTGTAATAAATCTAAAAGGCAAGTGAAAAATTCATTGAAAACATGCAAAAAACAGGAATATAAGCAGTTAATTTTAAAAAAGAAAAATGATTACGAGAATAATATTGTAACTCCAACACGAAAAATCAATCGGAGTTATGGAAAACCCTAAGCTTATTTAGACGTAAGAATAAAATTTGCCCTTTACCAATCGGGGAGTGGGGATCTTTCTACGATAGCATAACTTTACCCAGAGTTGAGTATGATCTATATTTATATGGTGTCGGAGACGAATTTCTGGATGCCCCCATATCACTTCAAGAACTTGATCAATCTTTGATTTCGTGCAAAGATGGCAAATCACCCGGTAAAGATGGTATTAGCTATGAGTTTTTGAAGCACTTACCACAGAATTGGCGGTTATATATTTGTCATTTATATAATAAAATTTTAGATTCAGAAATTAGTCCTTCTGGTTGGCACGAAACAATTCTTACAATGATCCACAAAAAAGGACCCTTAGAGGATCCTAATAACTATCAAGGTATATCACTAATTAATTGTTGTGCCAAAGTGTTTACGTTAATTCTATTAAATCGCTTATCCAATTGGTGTGAAAATAATTTCATTCTTCCCGAATCACAATTCGGATTTCGAAAGAATAGGGGATGTTTGGATAATATTTTTATTTTGACTTCCGTTTTGCAAATAACTCTTAGGCTTCCTCGTAGGAAAGTATATGCTGTTTTTGTAGATTTTCGTAGAGCATTTCACAGTATAGATCATGCACTTCTTTGATTAAAACTACATAAGTTCGGAGTTAGTACTAAGTATATCAGAATATCAAAACACTTATATGACAATGCTACATTTTTAATTAGGCATCAAAATCCATATAGTAAAAAATATGCTATCTCTGAGGGAGTTCTTCAAGGGGCATCGCTGAGTCCATTGCTTTTCTCTATTTTCATCTCTGATATTGAGGATTACTTTCGTTCAAGTAACTTATGCGGGATTAATATGGATGGCAAGAATGATGTCCTAATGCTTCAATACGCAGATGATATAGTAATCCTGGGTGACTCTCCAATGGACATAAAACGCAAACTGAGAATACTCGAAACTTACTGTTCTGACAATAAACTTACAGTTAACACTGATAAAACAAAAGCATTAATATTTTCAAAAGGAGGGCATAAACATAATTTAAATCAAAAATTTTATTACAATGGTTTCAGATTAGAAATAGTTAATCAGTTTACGTATTTAGGTGTCGATTTTTCCTCTTCAGCTTTGTTCTGTACTATGGCTAAGAATACTAAATTGGAAGCTTGTCGCGCCATTGGAGCAGTAATGGATATTATGTGCCGATCAAAAATGAATACATGGGATTCCAGAATCAAATTGTATAATTCTATAATTTTATCTTCTCTTTCCTTTGGAATTGACGTGTGGGGATTACGCTATACTGATGTTATTGAGCGCGTTCAGGTTAATTTTTTTAAAAAATTGTTAAATTTGTCACATAATACTCCAGATTACATTGTACGTCTTGAGACATACTTCTCTCGCCTATCATTATTCATTTTTAAACATGGTTAAATAAACTTAAAATAATGGATAATTCTAGAATGTCTAAAATCTGTTATATGCGACTTTTATAATTAACTACTGAGAATGCTAAATATAATTGGGTCTTTCAAGTTAAAGAATGGTTTACTTTTGCAGAATGTGAACATTTATGGATAAAATATTTAAATACATGTTCAAATACGCTGAATGGAAGTTTTGAAAGAAAACTCAACGAAATTGATATATCTAGGAAGGTTACGTCCAGTTATTCTCTAATATACTCACAGTTGTTGATTGATGAAACCAGAAATAATTATTTGCGAATTCCCGCATCTATGTATATAACGAGAATTATCGCACAAATCAGAACTTCCAGTAAAAAGATACTGAAATTTTCCTTTAAAGGTAATTTCTATACAATTGATTGCAGTGAAATCTGTTCCGTTTGTAATATGCATACACCAGAGACGTTGGAGCACATTCTCTTCAAATGCCCAATTTACAGTCCTCTTAGACATAACAGATTTTTTAATGGTGTGGATGGTATTGATGATCTAGTACATTATTTAAACGTCAATAATGATAATCTCTCCGAGCTCTCTAATCTAGCCCGAATGGGTCCAGGACCCAAACAGTGTTGTACTCATCCCCAAGGGGATGCATACCAACCAAACCCACCTCAAACTCGCCGTTACCCCCGCCTCGGAATCACTACACTAGCATACTTCGAGACAGGCGGCGGTCCCTCGCACACTCTCCGCTCACACCGTCGTCTTCTCCCTAACTTTCATTCCCACCTCTCATGCCATATCGAGTCGTTCTCTCCCCCTAACCATGCTCTCTACTACGCCACTTACCTCCATCCATTCCTCCTCCCCCTCAACATTATCTCCACCATGTTCTCCCAATACACCGCCTCCCCTAGGTCCCTCTCCAACTTTTTCAGCACCTCCTCGTTCCTCCAGCATCTAAACACATGCCCCACATCATCCTCCACTCCACACCTCTCGCACACTCCAGTCTCTCTTTTTCCAATCTTGTGGAGGTACCCTACTCTCGACCCATGTCCAGTGAACACCTGTGTTAAGAAGTAGTTCACCTCCCCGAATTTCCGATCCATCCAATCTCTCCTATTCCCAATCGCTCCTTTGGGCGCGCCCTCATACTCCTCCCATCTTCTTTCCATTTCCTCCTCCATCCATTCCTGTACTTCCTCTCTGGTCGCACCCCTCCAGCGTTTATTTCTGGCTATAGCCATCACGTCCAATGGGTAGGTCCTTGCTAGCACTGCTGCTGCCAGTCCACCCACTGTCCTGTACCCCTGCTCCACCCTCAGCAATATACCTCTCTGCACCCGCAGGACTGGCCTAGCCCTCGCATTCACCCCCGCTCTTTCACCCCACACCTCCGCACCGTACAGCATACTCTGCTCTACCGTCCTACCAATGATCCTTCTCTTCCACTCTCCCGGCCCCTTCACATTACACATCAATCTCCCCAGCCATGCTGCCCTCACTTTCCCCTGCTCTGCCGCCTTCAACATGTGTGTTCGGAAGGATAATTGACTATCCAACCACACCCCTAGGTATTTCACAGACTCCTCCATACGAATTCTCCTTCCCTTCACCATCACCCCCACTTCCCTCGTCTTGCTCCGTCCCTTCACTAGCAGCCCCACCGTCTTATCTTCCGCCACTTCTAGTCCGCACCGCTCTATGTTCTCCACAATCTTCCTACACATTCTGTCCGCCTTCCTTTCTATCTCCGCCTCTCCCTTTGCCGTACATACCAGACACACATCGTCCGCATACACCGTGATCTCACATCCCTCTTCACATACTATACCACAAACCTCATCAATCACACATTTCCATAGCGTCGGTCCAAGAACCGAGCCCTGGGGCACTCCTGCCTCCGTCTCATACCTCCTCCCTCTAGTGTCTACTATCACACGTCCCGTCAGATAGTCCTCCACTAGGTGAACCAAACCCTCCCCCACTCCAAGCTTCAGCAATGCGCTCAAAACTGCCCGTTTGCTGACACTGTTGAACGCGTTTCCGACGTCGAAGAACACGAGTAGGGCCAATTTCTTGTTCCTCCAACTGCCCTCCCTAGCCCTTTCCACCAAGCCCATTACCCTGCCCAGCGCCGAGATGCATGATTTTCCCTTCGCAAACCCGTGCTGGTTTTCCCTGAAACCCCCATTCCTACCAACTTCCTCCTCAATCCTATCCTTTATTATCCCCTCCATAAATTTACCCATACCACACAGCAGACTGATGGGCCTGTAGTTCCCCGCCCTCTTCCCCTCTCTACCCGCCTTCTTGAGTAATATCACCCTAGCCACCTTCCATCCTTCTGGAATCTCTTCCTCCCTTAGCACTCTGTTGAAAAGCTCGCAGAAGTACTCCCCATTGTCATCCAACATCCTCTTCATCATATCACCCCTCAGGCCATCTATCCCCGGGGCTTTCCTCACTTTAATGTTCCTTCCCCACTCTTGTTTTTCCCACTTCTCCACCGGCCTCATCCCCTTCATTTTTCCTACCCCCCTAGTATCCTGGACTTCTCGAATCCTGCCTCCAACTCCTTCTCCCCCTGTGAATAATTTGCCTATAACCTCCTTCTCCCAATCTTCCTCTATCACCTCGCTCCTATTTCCACCCATCCTCTTCACCGCTATCTCTTATGCCTTTCCCCATGGATTGTTTTCCAGGTCCCCCAGTAACTCTTCCCACTTCCCCTCTTTTTTCCCTCTCCACCCTACGCTCCAGTTCCTTCTTCTTCTCTTTGTATCCCCCTTTTCCCTCTATCCTACCTCTTGCCCTCAGCATCCGTCTTCGTTCTTTCTTACACTCCCTCCACAGCTCCTCTATTTCCTCATTCCTCCAGTAATTAGCCCTTCGCTCACGCCTATTGCCCCTTTTTCCCTCTTTTTTACAGCCCTGTATCACATCGTACAATTCATCTACATCATGTCCAAGTCCCCTTTCTATCTCCTCTCTTACTTTCTTCCTCATGCTCTCTGCCTCGGCCTTCGTCCACCTCCCCACTCTCCCAATAAATCCCTTCTCCCCTTCCTTATATCCGTCTCCACATACCTATGTAAGCTCAAACTTTCCTCATCCTCCAGCACCTTCCAACTACTCACTTTTTCCCCCAGCCATTCATCACATGCTGTTATATCAATGAATTACGAACCCCCGTCACCCCCCACGAAGGTGGGCAGTAGTCCATCATTCAGCACCACCAGCCCGTTGGATATCAATACTTCCTCCAGGATCTCCCCTCTCCTATCCGTTTTCTTCCCCCATCCCATGCAGTATTTTTAGCATTGAAGTCCCCTGTCACCATTCTCCTAATTATCCTCCTTTTCCCTTTTGACACCCTCAGATCGTCCTCCAATCCTGTGATGCTCCTCCCATATTCTTCCAGGCTGACATTTGGGCTTATATACACACTGTACACCACCATGTCTCCCATTCGCACTACCACCTATCCGTTTCCTTTCCTCACTTCATCCGCCCTCAGTCCATCTCCCACCACTCTTATTCCTGCCTCTCCTGTATCATCCATAATCCATCCTTGTTTTCCCACATATCTAGCATTCACCTCAGATCCACACACCACATCCACTTCCCTCCTAAAAATCACTTGATCCAATATATCATGCGCTATCCTGCATTTCCCTAAATTTATCTGCAGCACCCTCCATCCATCCATCCCCTACATTTCTTCTTCCCGCGCCCTGCCCTCCCCTTCCTCCCATTGGTCCAGACTCGTCACCTCTGAGGGGTACAGAGGGTCCCTCCCATTTTTTCTTTCCTGTTTTTCATCGTCTTCACCTACCCTCTTCTTTCCCCTACTACATTCTATCTAGGCGAAAAGATCTGGGCGAAAAAGAGTCACGAGTCGAAGAGATTATGGGTTTTTTTTATGTCAAGTTTGCGGAATAGAACAGCTTCTACGGTTTTGCTGCGAAATCAGCTTCAAGAGGTAAGAAATGTTGATATCAGCTAGAAGAAGGCTTCGTGCTAATGGATTGTCTTGCAAAAGGATGGCTACAGGGCCAACATTGAACCGCCAGCATCGAATTGCAAGTTTGGATTTTACTCGAAATCACTTGGCATGGAACGATGATGACTGGAGCAAGGTACTCTTTACATATGAGTCGCGTTTTGCCTTAATGGACCAGACGGACATCGACGAGTATAGAGAAGGCCCGGAGAAAGATACGCCCCCGCTTGTATTGACCATAGACGTAAATTTGGTGGTGGGTCTGTTATGGTTTGGGCAGGTATCACTTCAGAAGCACGTACAGAGTTGGTTTTCATAGAGAATGGCTCTATAACAGCTCACAGATATGTAACGGAGGTCCTGGAAGATCATGTTGTGCCTTTCTTGGTTACAATGGGCGAGCAAGGCGTTTTCATGCATGCTAATGCAAGACCACATGCTGCCAGGATTGTAAGTGAATATCTAGATGAAGTAGGAATTAGGCGGTTAAATTGGCCAGCGTGCAGTCCAGATATAGATCTCATCGAACATGTCTGGGATGAGTTTGAGTCCCAAGAACTACCCAGGAGCTGAGAGAGTTGCTCTTGCAGGAGTGGAAGCAATGTAATCTCTAATTTAATTCAGAGTATGCCTCGTCGAATGCAAGCAGTCATTAATGCAAGAGGAGGAAAATTTGTAGAATTCATAAAAAAAGAAAGAAGAGAATTTATTTAGATCAATGTTCTTTATTTTTCAAAACATCAAACCCATTGGTGTACTTGACGGGGGTTTTTAAGAGGGGACACTCCTATAACGTTTGAATGAGCCATTTGATTGCTTTCAAAATCGGGGTGATAATACTTGACAAAATTTGCAATTATGTTAGATAAAAATTCAAAATGGCTTATTTCTGAAGTGGAGGAGGCTGAGAGCTCAGATAAAAGGACCCCAATACAACAAAGGAGATTACAGAGGTTAGGTTAGGTTAGGTTAGCATTGGAAACGTCAAGAAAATAGTTTCACGGTCCGAAGGAACTATCAAACACTATCTCACTGAAGATGAGTTGTATGACGTGATTGATGCTGCACACGTAGCAGTAGGACACGGTGGAAGAGTTGGCAGAATAATCTAAGAAATATGCAAATGTCACCAAACAAATGATTCTTCTTTATCTTTCGATGTGTGAGACATGCGAACAAAAGAGAACAAAGAAGAAGAGGGGATTAGTATCGAAACCAATTCTTCACTCTGAAATGAACAGTAGATGCCAGGTGGACTAAATTGACTTTCAGAGCCAACCAGATGGAAAATTCAAATTCGTCATGGTCTACCAGGATCATTTGACTAAATTCGTATTACTTCGCCCATTAGAACGCAAGAGAGCAGAAGAGGTAGCCTACCACCTCAATGATATTTTTCTAACTTTTGGAGCCCGTTGCATTCTACAATCTGATAACGGAAAAGAATTTGTTAACCATGTTATAACTGAGCTAGCCAGTCTATGGCCAGAACTGAAAATTGTTCATGGAAAGCCGAGACATAGTCAGAGCCAAGGCTCAGTAGAGCGTGCCAATCAAGACGTTGAAAACATTATTGCTGTCTGGTTGAAAGACAATAACTCCACCAAATGGTCTGAAGGCTTGAGATATGTCCAGTTCATGGAAAATAGAGCTCTTCACTCAGGAATAAAACAATCACCCTACAAGGCGATGTTTGGAATCGAGCCTAGAGTTTGTCTCAAGACCACCTCATTGCCAGCTGAAACGATTGAAAATATTCATGATGAGAAGGATCTACTAAAACTTGTGGATCAAGAAGAGTCAAATCAAGAAGATGATATTGTAAACGATCAAGTAATAATTGACGATCATCATGACACTGAAGAGGAGGAGAACCATGATACTGAGAACCTTGCAGCAGAACGTATTGAAAACGCCCGCAAAATAGCTCAAGAAAATTTAGAGAAACAAGCTAAAAGGATGAAGTCATCCTCTGATAAATTACACCAACCAGCCAAAGTAGAAGATAATGTTACTGTACCTATACCCGACGTAGACAAAGGAAGAGGCGAGCTTAGAAATATCATTGGTATTGTACTTCAAGTAAATGATGATGGACTTTACAAAATAGGCACAAAACATGGCGTTCTGCAGAGTTTGTATGCTAGGTAATATTATTGAATATTTTTTCTAGGTAAAATATTAAATAGTTAACCTCCAAGAAATGAAAGAATTTTGTATGACGGGTAAAATTTCAATTTATTTAGGCATAACGGGTTTTCGATTTTTGATGCAGAATCATCATGAATGCATTACTTGTCAGAAAGTAAAAAACGCCCGAAGCAACATTGCTCAGAAAAGTAAGTAGACGAAACACAAATACAAGATGCTATTTTAACAAAAGCTAAACCAGCATCTTGTATTTTTATTTTTGTTTCGTCTACTTACTTTTTTGAGCAATTTTGGTTTTGACGTTTTCTACTTTCTGACAAGTAATGCACTCATGATGATTCTGCGTAATATAGAATCGAAAACGCGTTATGCCTAAATAAATTTGAATTTTTTAAATAATTCAAAATTCTTTCATTTCTTGGATATTCAATACACAGCCGCTAGCATCCTTTGATATTTTTCAAGTTATTAAATATTTTATCATAAAATAATGACTAGTATGTTTGCCTCTTGTCTTTTTACAGATCTCAATTTGACAGTTGCCCACAAAAATTCCTCCTGCAAGAAGATGTCAACAATGAAATAGAAATTTCATTACGAACGGCAGCAATTAAACATTCTGTGGGGTCAGGGCAAGGATTCATCAGGTGTAGCTGTGTGAAAAGTTGTTCAACTAATAGATGCCTATGCAAGAAAAAGAAGATGCAACTCAAAACGTCACAAGAGCACATCTTGTAACAAGAAGTAGGCTTCTTCTGGTACTATGTATTACTATAGTGATAACTTTTTATTTGATTTTACTTTCTTTGACTATTACGCCATTTAAAAAAACTAATTCATTACTTCAGTAATAAATGAAATTTTCAGTAACTATTGTTATTTCCTTCCCTCACAATCATAAGAACAAACTACTTGGTTTGTCCTAGGAAAAACCAGTTTGGCCTGAAATATTAAATATTAATATCCGGTAAAACCGTACAAACCTAAAAAAATAACTGCCAGACAAGAGACAGGTACAGGCGAGTGCATTAATTGCATCAAGCACTACGAAATCAGTTTTTCCTAGGACAAACTAGTTTGGTCTGAAATATTTAATATTAAAATCCGGCAAAACTAGTTTATCCCAAGTGCCTTAGGATAAACTAGTTTGGCATAGGAGAAACTAGTTTATCCGAACGCACTTAGGACGAACTAGTTTGTCCTAAAAAAACGGTTTCGCCTGTAACATATACATCTCTACCGATAACAAATTGTACTTGTATATCAGAATGACATAGCTTACTGATAAATCAATTTTGTAGATATAAGTTCAACTCCATATCAATAAGAAATTTTACAAAATAAATATCAACTTTTTATATAGCTTAAACGAGGATTATTAGGGTCCTAAACTGGAAAATAGACCAATTCTCAATATTTGTTTTGTTATGATTTATGTAAGTACTACTGTTGGATTTGTAGTTTATTCCTTCAATGTATACTTTTAAATAGATACGCTTTTTGTAATAAAATATCTCAGGTACGGTATTCACTACTTTAACATTATTTTAATAATTAAATGTTATTTTTGTATAGCATTTACTTCTAGTAGTTTTTTGTTTATTTATAAGACAAATATGCTTTTTATTTTGGCGAATGTTTTTTATATTAACATCAATTAAAAAAGTTTAAATTTTCTTACAATAAGATGCATGCTTCAGCTTGGGTATTATATATATTATTGTTCGTAAATGGCTGCAAATTTTTTTATATCAGTCTTTTATTATCAATTTTATATTTGAAAAGATTTCTAGGCTAAATAATTCATGTCAATATCGAAATAAGTATCTTAGAATTTTCATAATTTTTCCATTAAAAAGTGGAATTAATTAGAAAAAGTTAGTTTCATTATTAAGAGTAATATGAGTAGATTCCACAAAGTAAGGGCGCAAACAGTTAATTTAATTCATTTAGATTAAATTTTATTCTTTTTAATTGATTTCATTTATCTTTTCACTATATAATTTTTAATTTATTTATATGAATTTAAATTTACTTTAATTCATAGATAACATGCTAGGTTTTTTTTCATTTAACATATACTGCGTCAACCACTAGGGTTATTGGCAGTTCCGTGATTGCAAAGGAATTTACATGGTAAAGAATAATAGTAAAATTACAATTTATACATGTTTATGGCTTTTAAAAAACTTAAGGAATCGTTCATTTGGTCTCTGAGAGCTAACTGTAAGGTGTTGGGGATCCTATGTTATCTTCGCTGGTTTGCAAACTGGTGACATTCTAGAATAACAGGGTTAGCGTTAAGATAAGATAAAGGTAAGATAAATACGGGGCTTAAGTGCTTCTAAGAGCCTCTCCACTACGACCTTTGCAGATCTATTGTGTATGCCCTCCTGTTATTCTAGAGTTCCTTCTCTAGACCCGTCCTTATTACTAGACGGATAGCATATCTCAGGTCCTCTATATATTGGGAGGGTTAGGGTTAGGTTTATATTTGCTTTTTTTGACAAGATTGTACATTTTCATCGCTGCACTGTCAAGTTTATCCAAAAGGAAAAAGTCAGCAAATTTGTAAAAATGATGTAATCTACCCTAACCATCCTTGAACAATATTTTGTAACGCACATTACATTTCTCAAGACGGAGAAGGCAAAATAATCATGATATTCATCCCTTCTTGAAAAATATCCAATACTTTGTAAGGTAGGTAGTTAACTTTTTTTATTGTCGAGACATGCAAAATTTAAATTTGTAGTTACGTTGGTCTTTCATTTAAATAAATATTTGAATGAACGGAATGAAAACACATTACGGATTACGAGATTAGGATTACAGCTTCTCTAGCCCAGTTTCCTTATTAATTTTAGAGAACCCTTAACTTTCTTGTCTAGTTTACCTATTCAATATTCGATAATTACTTCTTGTCCAGTTTGCCTCCGTCCCTAGTCCTTATATTTCATAACGCTGGCAGCGTTGTTTTTATATAGAACTCTTCACTTCAGTCAAATATCTAGTACCATATTATAACAATAATAAGACATAAATATTTACGTGCTTAATAATTGTCGATGATTTAAAAAAATAAGTGGGTAGGTACATTCTATATGAAAACGGATAGAAAATAATCGTTGCTTAATTTATATTAATGGAATATATAATGTCCGACATGGACGCATATACTAATCCTTCATCAATGTTTATCTACCGGACGTTATAGTATAATGAGTTAACCATGATTACGAACTTAACGTATAACGGGGTCCATACCTGTCATCAACATCCGGGGCTATTGTATCTCTCTATTATACGAAGGATTCATAAAAAGCCTTCTATCCTTCATTGATTGACCACTGGTGTACTGTGATCGATATATGATTTAATTAAATTATTTTCTTGGGTATAGAGCAGGGGTTCCCAACCGGTGGTACGCGTACCACTGGTGGTTCGCGGGAACGTTTCAGGTGGTACGCGTGAGTGATGTGAGCAACATGCTATTCCTGACGGCGCCAGGGACGGGCCGACGAGAGCTGTCTTACCCCTCTTCCCCGACGGCCCACGCTATTAATAACTTCCCCTGCGCCTACATTCTTCCGCCTCACAATATTGCCAGGGATCAGAGATTGTGCAATATTTAGCGTAGACCGGGGCAAAAGCCCGCACCTAAGGAATAAATGCCGAAATGTCCGCCATTTTGTAAAATTTGAATGATGTTTTTGTGTGTGTGAGTAGTTTATCCAACTTACTACTTTATTCTATTGGTCACAGTATTATATATACATATAAGTTTATTATTTCGTAAGTCTCATTTTTTTGTAAAATAGGACTTTTGCCCCATGGGCTGGGGTAAAAGTCCGATGTCTAAGGGGCAAAAACCCTGTTCATGGGGTAAAAGTCCTAATGTAAAACAATTTTCATTTTAAATTAGAACAAGCATAAACTGTAAACTTTATCGTTATACTAAAATAATAAGAACCAATGATTAAACTTAAGTTTTTAACTCCTTGGCAAAAATAAAAAACAACTTTTTAAAATTAAAAAAATATATACTTTTGCTTGTTTATGTTCAAGTTAACGGCATAAATCGCACACAAATTTTCCATTTTCATAGTCTGAACATTCCTCGTGCTACCACTCTTTGCACTGACTGCACTGGATTCAATCACTTGGGTCTGAATCTTGTCCATAAGTTTGCTCGCAAAACGGGCTAATGGTGTCTTCACCTTGGATGTCCAGTTTTGTATTGACATCGGAAAATAAATTTTCTTTTCCACGCTTTTTGATTAACTTTTTAGCTTCTTTTCTTCTTTCCGTTTCTAATTTTTGTTTCCGCTCGATTTCTAATTCTCCCTTTTTTGGGGTTGAGGTAAGAATTTTTGCAAAATGTGACTGCTTCCAGACTGCAGTGTGAAACATGGTTATCGAATATAAACAATACCGCATCTGTTTCAGAAGCTCTTACATGGTTTTGGAAATGTTTTAACCACCGTTGAAATAGCTCCGTGTTCATGTATCCACTATCTGATATAAACATTCCCCGTCTGAGGGCGGGACCCCTCAGGAGAATACCCCCAGGGGATAGCCCACCTGTCGTAAAAGGCGACTAATAGGTTAGATTCCCAGGAATCTAGAGGAGTAAACCTCGATAAAAAACCAGCAGCATAGGGGTAGGCAGCTATGTTGTGGTGTAGTGTAGACAACGGAAGCCACTGCGTCCGGAGGCAACCGTGAGAAAAAGCCTAGAGGAGTAAACCTCGATAAAACAATCCGTAATCTACGTTGTTAGCTACCGAGGCAATGGATGAATGGCTGCGCGAAAGTCAGTCAGAAACGGTGCCTCCGGGATACCTGGTGACCTCCCAGAGTAACCAGCCTTACCACTACAAGCGGGGCTCTGTGGTGGTTGACATTCAATTCCCTAGCTATTCGTGGGATGGAATATGGATAAAGGCCAAAAAAAATAGAACAGGAGGTGATGGATGAAGGTAGGCAAGGAATTTTTGGTAGATCGAGGAAAGTAAAACGAACGCCTGACAAGGCGGGGGAGACGAGCGGGTGGAGTGATACTGAAGAGAAAGGAGGTATCGCCTTTGGAAGACAACGAACAGAAGAGGAAACTGAAGGAGAAAGGAATGAAGGAAGTGGAGAATGGGACGGAAGAAGAGAGGGAGAGTGTAGAGAGATTGAAAGATATGGTAAGGCGGCTGAAAGAGAGGGTGAAAAGGCTGGAGGAGGAGAAGGTAGCGGCAGAGGGGCGGGTCAAGGAATTGGAGAGTTTGAGGTGGGAGGACGATAGGAAGAAGATAATGCAAACACGATGGGAGGTGGGGCAAAGAGACTGGGAAGGTTGGAAGGAGGTTAGAGATAGGGACTGGGATGATAAAAAGGGGGAGGGAATAGAGGTGAAGGTGGGAAATCCTTTGATAGGAGAGAAGGTAAAGGTGGTATGGGTGACCAAGGAAGACAGTGGTATGGAGGAGGGGATACAGAGGATGTTTAGGGATAGGTACCCGTACCCGGTAAAGGTGGTATGGGTGACCAAGGAAGACAGTGGTATGGAGGAGGGGATACAGAGGATGTTTAGGGATAGGTACCCGATGCTAGGAGGGAAAGGAGAGGAAATGGAGTGGGTCAAGGAGGTACGCACTACAGAAAGGAATGGGGTAAGGGTGAAGACGGAGGAGTTGATCTGTCGGATGGAGGGAGATTGTAGGGATGAGAAGAAGGGGTTCGAGCTGATGAGTCGGCTGTTTGGGGAAGTGGGGAGCGGACTCCACAAGCTTAATCAGGTAGAGGTGGGGGTGCTGAAGAAGATGGTGCCGTGGGTGAGAGGTGACGGAGAGGTTGCGGAGGTGACAATCTATATAGATAGGGAAAAGGGAAAGGAGGGTAGGAATGGGGCGATAATCCTGAAGGATAACGGGGAAGTCGATCAGGAAGGGATCGAGAGGATTAAGAAGGGGTTGGGGGAGATGAAAGGGGAGTGGGTGGATAGACTCAGAGTCTCAAGAAATAGGGAGGTGGTTATAGAGGAGGCAAAGAAGGGGGTTGAGGTGAGGGGAATTCTGGAGGAGGTGGAAAGGGTGACAGGAGCGAGGGTGGTGGAAGCGGGGAGGGGAACAAAGACCATTATGGTAGGGTTAGATCCGTGGATGAAAGATGAAGTGGTGAGGGTGAAAATAAAGAAATTGATTGGGAAAGAGACAAAGGTGAATAAAGTGGTAAGGGAGAGGAACGGGATGAAAATGGCGGTGGTGAAGGCGGAATGGGAAAAAGCGGAAGCCTTACTGGGGAAAGGGAGATTAGATTGGGGTGGAATAGGGTAACTATTGTGGAGGGTAGAGAGGAGGGCGGATGCTTTGGATGTGGGGTGGGGGGCACAAAGTAGCAGGGTGTAAGGTGAAGGGAGTCGAGGAGAGGAGTAAGTGCTGGCTATGTAAGAGTGAGGATCACATGGCCAGAGAGTGTCGGCAGGCCTTCCTTTGTAGGGTATGTTGAGAAAGGGGACATAAGCCAGGGGAGATAGAATGTAGTAGGGGAAGGAAAGAAGTAGATGGAGACGATGGAAAAGGTGAAGGAAAAAATGGGAGGGACCCTCTGGACCCCTCAGAGGGGACGAGTCTGGTCAAATAGGAGGAAGGGGAGAGCATTGCGCGGGAAGAAGGAATGTAGGGGAAGTATGGAGGGTGTTACAGATAAATTTAGGGAAGTGCAGGATAGCGCATGATATATTGGATGAAGTGATTTTTAGGAGGTAAGTGGATGTGGTGTGTGGATCCGAGGTGAATGCTAGATATGTGGGGAAGCAGGGATGGATTATGGACGATACAGGAGAGGCAGGAATACGAGTGGTGGGGGATGGACTGAGGGCGGATGAAGTGAGGAAAGGAAACGGATGGGTGGTAGTGCGAATGGGAGACATGGTGGTGTACAGTGTGTATATAAGCCCAAATGTCAGCCTGGAAGAATATGAGAGGAGCATGACAGGATTAGAGGACGATCTGAGGTTGTCAAAAGGAAAAAGGAGGATCAAAAGGAGAATGGTGGCAGGGGACTTCAATGCGAAGAATACTATATAAGCGGGGGAAGAAAACGGACAGGAGAGGGGAGATCCTGGAGGAAGTGTTAACATCCAACGGGTTGGTGGTGCTGAATGATGGACTACTGCCCACCTTCGTGAGGGGTGACGGGGATTCATCATTCATTGATATAACAGCATGTGATGAATGGCTGTGGGAAAGAGTGTAAGCTTCAGCTTACATAGGTATGTAGAGACGGATATAAGGAAAGGGAGAAAGGATTTATTGGGAAAGTGGGGATGGAAGTGGACTCAGGCCGAGGCAGAGAGCAGAAAGTAAGAGAAGAGATAGGAAGGGGACTTGGACATGATGCAGATGAATTGTACAATGTGATACAGGGCTGTAAAAGAGAGGCAAAGAGGGGCAATAGGCGTGAGCGGGGGGCCAATTACTGGTGGAATGAGGAAATAGAGGAGCTGTGGAGGGATTGTAAGAAAGAACGAAGACGGATGCTGAGGGGAAGAGGAAGGATAGAGGGAGGGGGATATAAAGAGAAGAAGGAACTGGAGCGTAGAGTGGAGAGGGAAAAAGAGAGAAGTGGGAAGAGTTACTGGGAGAATTGGAAAACAATCAATGGGGAAAGGCGTATGAGATAGCGGTGAAGAGGATGGGTGGAAATAGGAACGAGGTGCTAGAGGAGGATTGGGAGAAGGAGATTATAGAGAAATTGTTCACAGAGGGAGAAGGAGGAGTGGGTGGCAGAATTCAGGAAATCCAGGATACTAGGGGGGTAGTGAAAATGGGGGGGATAAGGCCAGTAGAGAAGTAGAGGATTGGGGGAGAAACATTAAAGTGAGAATAGCCCCCGGAATAGATGGCCTGAGGGGTGATATGGTGAAGAGGCTGTTGGATGACAATAGGGAGTACTTTTGGGAACTATTCAACAGGGTGCTGAGGGAGGAGGAGTTCCCGAAAGTATGGAAGGTGGCCAGGGTGATACTAATGAAGACGGCGGGTAGAGAGGGGGAGCAGGCGGGGGACTATAGGCCTATCAGCCTGCTGTGTGGTATGGGTAAATTGATGGAGGGGTAATAAAGGATAGGATTGAGGAGGAAGTTGGTAGGAATGGGGGTTTTAGGGTAAACCAGCACGGGTTCACGAAGGGGAAATCTTGCATCTCGGCACTGAGCAAGGTGATGGGCTTGGTGGAAAGAGCTAGGGAGGGCAGCTGGAGGAAGAAGAAATTGGCCCTACTCGTGTTCTTCGACGTCGGGAACGCGTTCAACAGTGTCAGCAAACGGGCAGTGTTGAGCTCGTTGCTGAGGCTTGGAGTGGAGCAAGGGTTGGTTAATCTGGTGGAAGACTACCTGACGGGGCGTGTGATTGTAGACTCCAGAGGGAGGAGATATGAGATGGAGGCTGGAGTGCCTCAGGGCTCGGTTCTTGGACTGACGCTCTGGAAGTGTGTGTTTGATGAGGTTTGTGGGATAGTATGTGAAGAGGGATGTGAGATTACGGTGTATGCGGACGATGTGTGTCTGGTATGTACGGCAAAGGGAGAGGCGGAGATAGAAAGAAAGGCGGATAGAATGTGCAGGAAGATCGTGGAGAAGATAAAGCGGTGCGGACTGGAAGTGGCGGAAGATTAGACGGTGGGGTTGCTAGTGAAGGGACGGAGCAGGACAAGGGAAGTGGGGGTGATGGTTAAGGGTAGGAGAATTCGTATGGAGGAGACTGTGAAATACCTACTACTATCCTTCAAAACTCATATGGTAAAGGCGGCAGAGAAGGGTAAAGTGAGGGCAGCATGGCTGGGGAGATTGATGTGTAATGTGAAAGGGCCGGGAGAGTGGAAGAGGAGGGTAATTGGTAGGACGGTAGAGCAGAGTATGCTGTACGGTGCGGAGGTGTGGGGTGAAAGTGCGGGGGTGAATGCGAGGGTTAGGCCACTTCTGCGGGTGCAGAGATGGATACTGCTGAGGGTGGTGCAGGGGTACAGGACAGTGGGTGGACTGGCAGCAGCGGTGCTGGCAAGGTCCTACCCATTGGACGTGATGGTTAGAGCTAGGAAATGGAGAGAAGGTGGGAGGAGTATAAGGGCGTGCTAAAAGGAGCGATTGGGAATAGGAGAGATTGGATGGACCGGAAATTCGGAGAGGTGAACTACTTCTCGACACAGGTGCTCACTGGACATGGGTCGAGAGTAGGGTACCTCCACAAGATTGGGAAAAGAGAGACTGGTGTGTGCGAAAGGTGTGAAGTGGAGGATGATGTGGGGCATGTGTTTAGATGCTGGAAGAACGAGGAAGTGCTGAAGAAGTTGGAGAGGAAACTAGGGGAGGCGGTGTACTGAAAAAACATGGTGGAGATCATATTGAGGGGGGAAGAGGAATGGATGGAGGTAATCAGTTGTCCCCTCTCAGCCGATGTTACTTTTTTGCCTTTGCTCGATATCACTTTAGGTATCCTATTGGGAACGGTTGAGATGCCGCTTTCGTCCATGTTGTAGGTTCGGCTTGCTGGAAATTTGTACTTGGATAGAAGCTCACTTAAATTAACGAATAATTTTAAAACTTGAGTTTTATTAAAGCCCATTATTCTTCCAACGCTCGTCTTGTGGGGAGTCCGTAAAGTAAGTTTATGTCTTCTTAAAAATGATTTTGCCCCGTCTTCTCCAGCTAACTGAGTCTGTTTATTAGAATTGTGCGGAAGGTTGTTTTGTGCTGCGAAGTCGAGCTAATTTTCGAAATGATCTGTTCACTATTCCATAAAACCGTGCATTCATTTGTCTGCAGTGATCTGCTAACTGAGCTTCTTGATCAGGATTAAAGGTGCTCTTAAAACGCCCAAGCGAGGTAACACCACAGCCCTTTTTCAAACGTTAGCGTAGCGACGATTCATCCATTTCAAAATTTCGTGCGATGCTACGAGTGCTCTCCCCTTCCCGAATTCTTTGGCGAGCATTCTCAAGTATGTCATTAGTTACTGGTTTTCGGTTTGTTCATCTCTTGTAGTAGTTTCTGAAATATAGAAATAGCTATTTACTATTAAAAAGCACAAACTCCATTCAGGGGCAAGTGTCCGCGATCATGAGGAAAAAATCCGCAATATAGGGGCCCCGAACTCTCACAACTTTAATCGTAAATTAATTTCTCACAACTGGCAACAGCGCCGACAAAAACAACAACATGGATAAATAGCCAACTAAAACGGTAATCAATCTCACCGTATGGTATTTTCTTAAATCATTACATCTAAGCTTAATTTCTTAAGTAGTCCACTCGAAAAATTATAATAAAAAGATAATTTTCAAACTTACCTCATTTTTATGGTTATGTTTAATGAAATTCACGAACTAATTCTAACAGCACCTTATCGATTGGAAGGGTAATACAAACTGCCGCATAGAACGTAGGTTAGTTTTTTAGTAACTGCCCAATACGAAAACGGACTTTTACCCTGTAGCGGGCTTTTGCCCCGGTCTACGCTATATACAGATACATTCAAACACAAACGGAACATAGGGATTTTCAGCATTGTATCAGAACTGCTTTTGAACTAGCCGACCAACATCCAGCTTCAACAGATTAAAAATACGATTATTACAATCGTTTATTTGGACACCTATAACATATCGTACAATTCCCAACATTCCGTATTCTCAACTGTGGGAGGTCCTTAATTAGCAATCAGTAAACAGCAGTCGGTAGGTAGAGTACAATTTAAAGAATCTTATTTACGAATTTATTTTTATTTTGAAAGCCGTTATTGCCAAAAGAAATCAAAACATATTATCTTAACTCGAAACATTAATTGTTAAAGAGAATTTAAAAATTAATTTTCTATTTTAACAACATAAAACGTAAGCATATTGTTTCAATATGTAGTGACGTTTACTACCCCCATCAAATAATTATTCAATACTAAATCGCAGTTGGCACATAACTAACAAATTTTGGAAGGAGAATGGGCGGGGTTTCTTACATTGGTCTGAATCCAGCTGTCCAGATCAATACTTGATATTCATTGAAGTGAACTTATAGAAATGTTTTGTTGGTGGACTATTTAGATCGGACAATACATTAAATCCCTATGTTCCGTTTGTGTTTGAATGTACCTTACGTTGTTGTAATGGTTCGTTGTGGGTGTTGTAATAATTAATTATGATTTCGTATAAGAAAACTGAACTATGAAACGATTTCTGACGTCCTCTTCTACTACAAAGGATTGTGCTAAAAAATCTAATTCTCCTGACAATCGTGAATACGATGAAAGCTACTTATAGTACGGTTTTATACTGAAGCCAGGGACTGAAACCAGAGACATTCCTATTCCTCAATGTGTTGTATGTCTTGAATACTTTCGAACCAAAGCATGAAGCCTTCTTTATTGATGTGACACCAAAATACTATGCACCCTAATTTGATTGGCAAGCCCATTGAAATTTTTAAAAGAAAGAAACCCAATATTTGAAAAAGTTTGTCAATACTGATACTAATTTGATAAAGGCGTCATTCCTTACTAGATTAAGAATCGGTGAGCACCGATGGCACAAACATAGCGCAGCTACTTGTTTTCGTGCGATTTGATTATAATGAAGAGGTGATAGAAGAGTTTTTGTTCTGCAAACCACTTGAATCAAATACCACAGCGAAACTCATTTTTAAGGTAATTGATGAATATGTGCTCAAAGTAGGCATTCCCTGGTCGAAATGTATTGGCTTATGTACAGATGGGCAAAAGCTATGTCTAGAAGATTGACAGGGCTAGCAGCAAAAATAAAGGAAGCTGCTCCTGAATGCAAAAGTACGCATTGTGTCATCCATCGAGAAGCATTAGCTGCTAAAGGTATGCCGGAAAATCTTAACTCCGTTCTATCAGATGCTGTGAAAGTTATTAACTTCATAAAGGCTAGGGCTCTAAACACAAAATTATTTTCCTTGATGTGTGAAGAAATGGGTGGCAAGTTCAAGACTTTACTCCTGTATACAGAAGTGAGGTGGTTATCTCGGGGGAAAATTTTGAACCTTCTCTTTGAACTGAGATCAGAAGTTTTTATGTTTTTAAGTGAAAAAAATCATGACATGAAAAAATTGTTTGCTGATGAATGATGGTTGTCAAGATTGGCTTATCTAGCCGACATTTTTGATAAACTCAACACACTGAACTTGGGACTTCAGGGACCAAACACAACAGCCTTCACAGTCAGTTACAAAATAAACTACTTCAAGAGAAAGTTGGTCCTGTCTTGTTCACAAATACAGGAGGAGAATTTATCTCCTCATTGTTCACTTGGAAGGCATTCAAAAAAGGTTTAAGAAGTATTTCTCTGAAGAGTATTCAAAAGTGGACTGGATCAGAAATCATTTTTCGGGAACCTCACCAAATGAATTGGAACTAAAAGAAAGTTTTATCGATCTTACAGAAGATAGTTCCATGAAAGATTACTGTAAAGAGAAATATTTAATTAACTTCTGGATCGGATGTAGAACCGAGTACCCTTTGATCTTCCGGCATGCTCTGCTATTTTTGATGCCATTTGTTACGAGTTACTTGTGTGAGAGTGGATTTTCTGAGCTCTTGTACATAAAAAATAAACATAGAAGCAGAATAAGTGTTGAAGAGGACTTAAGAGTGAAGATACGTTCCATTACTCCTAATGTTGATATTTTAATCACAGGCAAACAACAACGAGTTTCGCACTAAAGACTATAAAAGTATTTTGTATGATGATTAATTTTTTGCTGTTATAAATAAACAAATATCTAACCATTAAATATGAAGTTTTCTCAGGAATTTAATTCAAAAAGCCTTTGAACACTTTTAGAAGAGTAAATATTATAAGTACGTTTATTAAAATGGTAGGTACGCCAAAATTTCTCAAGAAGTCAAGTGGTACGCAGGTGCAAAAAGGTAGGGAACACCTGGTATAGAGGTTACTAAATTAAACACAATATCTTCTGATTTTATTTGACGTTATGCTCTTTCTTAGGAGCTTTATTAAAAAATTTATTTAACAAGAGTGACAAATAGAAACAACTACTCTCAGAGCTATATGCTCCAACGAGCATTGAATTACATTTTATTGAGAAATGGGTTTCTGTTATCTCATTTAGGTTGGAATTAGAAGGGGTATCATCATTCAAAGACCGGTTTCGGTTAGTAAATAAGTTTCTCAATAATGAAATCACGTGTAATCAAAAACCAATACATAAATCAGAAAATAATCTAACAAATTTAAAAACCAAATAATCACCACCACAAATGAATTAGTTTTTGATCATTTTTGAAGTAGACAACTTACTAAATATGACATATGATTCTATAAAAAAAGAAACAAACTTAATAAAATTATTTACAAAAAAATTAGTTCAGTTCTCAAAATACAAGAAAATTGGGTAAAAAACTTGATCTAAAATAGGAATGCAGAAATATATTAAACAATTTTGATCTCTGGGACCAAAATTTAGTAGGTATACAGAAACTTTAATAATTAAATATATTTCAATTAAAACATTGATTACATCTCTTCTTTTGTAAATAATGAAAAATAACGTATTACAGCAAAATTAACTCGATAGGATTTACTTCACAATGGAACTGAGATAACCGTCATACTAATCAATTTTTTTCTTCAAACATTTCGTCGTCAACTACGTACTTTTTGTAGTTTGTTTTGTGTTGCCTCGCAATGGATAATAATTATTTTTTACCCTGTTATTATCATGTGGGAAATCTTTCTGCTGTAACCAATTAAATATAGCTGCTTTTTTTCATTTTGATGTTCGCAACGGTTTCTGAAGCCTGGAATGGTAGCAAATTCGCATTCATCTCCTCGTGGTAATGTTTTGTCGATTTTAAAAGGAATTGCAGCAAAGAATCATTGACCGAACCATGCTCATATCCAATATGGGTATTAAGCTACGCCCCTTTCCGATAGGCACAGGCAACCCTGTGGAATATCATTCCATGGCTGCTTTGCGGGAAGTTTTTATGATAGTGTCGACCCATGTTTTTTTGCATCCATGCTTCGTTCAAATAATAAATTGATCTCTCTTCAGATCGATACTTTATGATCGCCCTTAAATAATTTCTTTTCCAACACACAATTTCCTCTACAGTAAATCCGTATTCACAGTATAAAAGTTCGTAATAAGTTCCATTGATGTTCCGTTTTAGATTTTGGTGAGAAATGTAACGCCTATGGATTATGATTATTTTATGGCTGAATTCCCGAAGTGTCGTGCTGTCACTCAAAAATGGACAGAGTATACAATAACACAAAATAACCACACACAAATTCAATTAAGTCAAAACAGATACATAGTAATGCTATATACGAACGAACGATCAGAAAAACTAAAATACATATTATCTAAACACCTAACATTAACGTGTGTCATAAAGCTCAAAATACTTTTTCTCCATTATTTACTGAACTTTAAAATCCAGCGAAAACCAATAAGAAATTCAACGTTATATATTGTAATTTTTTTCTTATTTATTTAGATAATTTTTACGGATGGGATAAAATTATACACACTACTATGGCTAATTACTATTAATGTATTTATAGAAACACTCACACACTGTATTAAACTTAATTTATATACACACTTTACTTAATATCTACTAATTTATTTACACTCGATTTAATAGTTCTAATTTATTTTTACCACTTGAATATTACACTATTTATTTTAAATGATTCACTCTTTCATTCACCGTCTGATTACTTAAAACATTTTGAGAAATAACTCTGTACTGTACTGTTAACTAACTGACTAACTCAAAAACTCTCGTTTATATAGTCTTTCTCAATTCTCGAAGCTTCTAAAATTCACCACGCTCCTAGAATCCGTAAACAGTAATCACTGTCGTACCAGAAGACTTTAGAAAACAGACGCTTCGCATTCGCCAAAATGTATAGTTGAGTGACAGGACCGGCTTTGAGTTGGTGACAACGTAGCAATATTCTGTACCATGCTTAAACTGCCAAAAAAATATAATATATATCTAGAAAATTGTCTTAGCGGCCACAAATATACAAAAAATACTTCTACGACCCTACATAAACACGAAATGAAAGAAAAACATTTATTTTACTTTCAAAACTTAAAAATACTAACACATAATTGATATGTACCTAAGCTAATTATTGCCACCCTATAAAGAATTTTTATTTTTGTTTCAAGATTTTTAGCTAGATCAACCTGTCACTTAGAGAGAGCATTCTACAGCATGTTTCCTAAAATGTAAGGCATATCACATATTTTTAAATTTCAATTAAGTATTTACTTAATTACAGTTACCTGTAAATAATTGTCATATTAGTAAAGCGTGATATATAGACGTCAAATAATAATAGTTCAATACTATTATAACGCTTTACAAAATTAGAAAAATACGCCGAAACCGGTCTACAAGTGATGTTATTGCTTCTAATCGCAAACCAGAATGGTTTAGAAGTGTAATTCAATGTCTGTCGGTGCATATAGCCCGAGAAGTAGTTGTTGCTTCTTATTTTTTGACGTCGTCAATTAAGTAATTTTTTAAACGTTTTTTAAAAACGTTGTAAGATGACAATATTTGGAACATGTAACCCAAGTGATTTTTTTAGAGCAGATTTAGTTTGTACCCTTTTCTTTGGAGCGGATTTGGATTGTATAACTTCTGGCTTGGGAGAGAATAAATCTCTCGTTACTTCTTGAGCCCTGGAATTGATAGCAGGCTTTCTTTTTTACTGATGGAACTTTTATCTCAGGGGTAACCAAAAGACCCATGCCTGTGAACGAAATGTCCAAATCATCACCAAGATCTTTCTCCGGAATTTTCTCTGTAGAAGCAGAAACCAATTTTATCAGTGGTTCGTTGTCGCTTTCTGTGTAGGTGTCACCATGAAGGGAATTACTCTGATGATGAATCACTTTCCAAGTAAACACTATCTTTTTTATTAGTGGGTTTTGATGAATTTACACCGCTTGGCCCGGGACTGGTTTCTGCGTTCATTTTAGATTCATTGTTCTTGTCACGACGCTGGGTGCAAACGCAGATTCTGGGATTGCATCAGGGCAAAAAGGATGGATACCTGTACTTCTAAATCCAGAGATTATCTTGGACGGCGACATTGCTTTCAACCACACCTTTGAAAATATTTCCCCACACATTATTTTGGTTAACATATTCCAAGTTGGGCTATTAAAAAATTCATTACTTCTTGGTCCCAAAATGCTTCGTAGCTACGAAAAACAGCCTTATCCATGGATTGGAGCTCATGGGTGGAGCTGCTTTGTAAGCATAATAGAGTAATTCCCTGCCTTTCTGCGGCGTCAACAATACAGATACATTCAATCACAAACGGAGCATAGAGAGTTAGTGTATTCTCCGATCTAAATAGTCCACCAACAAAACATTTCTATAAGTTCACTTCAATGAATATCAAGTATTGATCTGGACAGCTGGATTCAGAACCAAAGTAAGATAGCCCGCCCCTTCTCCTTCCAAAATTTGTTAGTTATGTTATGTCCGAGGTGTGTGCAAACTGCGATTTAGTATTGAATAATTATTTGATGGTGGTAGTAAACGTCGCTACATATTGAAACAATTTGCTTACGTTTTATGTTGTTAAAATCGAAAATTAACAATTTATGTTTCGAGTTAAGATAATATGTTTTGATTTCTTTTGGCCATAACGGCTTTCAAAATAAAAATAAATTCGTAAATAAAACAAAATAGGATTCCTAAAATTCTGTTTACTGACTGTCTGACGCTAATTAAGGACCGCCCGCAGTTGAGAATAGGGAGTGGTGGGAATTGTACGATATGTTATAGGTGTCCAAATAAACGATTGTAATAATCGTGTTTTTAATCTGTTGAAGCTTGATGTTGGTCGACTAGTTCAAAAGCAGTTCTGATACAATGCTTAAAATCCCTATGTTCCGTTTTTGTTTGAATGTATCTGTATATACGTCGAGGTGTGACTTGGCCCCATCAAAAATGAGAAGTGTTGGTCCTGGGTTTCTGTACATGGCAAAATGTTCGAGCCAGGATATGAAAGTTTCGTTTGTCATACTACCTTTCGGCGTCATGTTAATCTTGGACTTAAGGGGTAAATGATCACCCCATTCAGGCTTACAACGTTGTCCTTTGAAAAGGATCACTGGTGGAATTGCCTGTCCTAATGCGATTCCACATGCTACTATAGTGACATTTTCGCCGTGTTCGGGGGCCACTAAGTGAACACGCTTTGCTCCATTTTTTGCCAATACACTGTTGCTTATGAATCGTTAGACGACAACCTTTCTCGTCCATGTTGTAAACGTTGCCTGGTTTGTCGAATAATTCTAGTCTAGTGTAGACATCAAAGTAATCATTAACAGTTTAAGTTTAAGAAGTCGTAGGAGTAACAATATTATCAGTTTTTATAAAATAATTTTTAAATACAAGAAAAATTCTTTGTTGTCACAACTTTTTATCTAGTACAACACTCCATATAAAAAGTTTCAGAGACAAGAGTTTAACTTCATGCTCTAGTTGAGTACAGGAAATTGAAATGTCCCGTGTCTCTTCGAGGTCGAGCTTCCCACTTCTGATGATACTAATCGATCCATTTCTTTTTGGTCTTTGGGTTTGAACCAAATGTGCGTCATTTATGAAGGGAAATTGAACAGACCCTTGAGTGAACAATATGCATAGATATACCAGTTATTTTAAAACTATTTTCCATTTTGTACAAAAAGAAATCCCCAGGTAATCAAATTTACAAAAATTAACAGTTCTGAAATGAATAGCCAGCGAGCAAACAAAACATTCACAAAAAAATGAATAGATAGGCATTAACCACAAATATGGGATTTTTACAAAACGTGAAAATGCATTTTTATCACTATAGCTACAACTAACCACACATAATATGAAAACATAACAAAGGAATAATATAAATAAAACTTTAGTTTGTTATTTTTTGAAAAATTAAACCAGCGTTCCTGGAACCGTTATCAAGAATAATTATATTTTTTAAACAATAATAAATGTTCCATTATACAGAGCCGGTAATTGAAAGTGTGATATTGGTAAAAATTTTTGGCGTGTTGTATGTGAAAAATGTTCAACTTGTAATGCCGTAAAGAGTAGAGTTAAGTAACAGCATAAATGGCATAATCTTGAAGACTAGAAGCAGTTTATTGTAAAAATTATTAAAATTGATCCAAAAATAAGTAAGAAATATCAGTTGTGAAAAATGTTTGACTTGTAACACCATCTAGAATCGATTCTATTAAATTTGGAACTAATTAACAACGTAAATGACTCAGTGGCGGCTAGTACATAAGCGCTGCAGTACTGCAGAGCTCTCAAAAAATCTTCTTATTAACTAAAATATTTCCTTTTATCAAATATAAAATTTATAATTTATTTTGTAAAGTATTCGCATTGTCATAATGATAAAAAAACAAGCCACTGAAGCCACATCTGAAATAACAAACAAGCGTAAAGTCCACCAGTGGAATAACGAACCTATTTCGCGCGATCGTTGATATTTCATATAGCTGGGCCACACCAACGTGCTCTGCGAGCACTTTAAAACACCCGCGCTGCACACTTCTCCCCCTTTACCGTCTAAAACTAAGCCGTGATCATGCGTGATTTACCCTCTTAAAATCGCTGCATTTAGTCCAGCGCATCGAGCCATACGGTACGGTTCGATTTAAGTCCGTAGTAGAGGCCGAACGATGTTTTTCAACACTGAAACGAATTAAAACATTTCTTAGAAATTCAGTGACCGAAGATGGTTTAACAGCTCTTTCCATGCTATCTATTGAAAAAAAATGTATCTCCGAAATAGACAAAGTGATTATAACATTTTCGAACCGAAAAGAACGTAGAATAGACTTAATTTAAAAGAAATAATTTGTTAGAAAAGTAGTGCCTAGAGACTCTTATTTCATGCGAACCGAAAATATCGTCGAACAGACTTAACTTATAAGAAATACTTTTTTGTTAGCAAAGTAGTGCTTAGTGCGTGACTCTTATTTTTGTTGTGTAGCAATTGACAATCGTTCCAGAAATCCAATATTTCAACACGGAAGGCGGAGAAATGACGATAAAATCGATGGGAGACAACCCCCTTACAAGGTAAACTTTTTTTCAAAAATTGCAGAACACCTTAAAATTTTTACCACGAGCCGCCACTGAAATGACATAATCTTGTAGCAACTAGTAGAATTTCGATGTAGAAATTATCGAAATCGATCTAGAAATATGCGAATGATCCCAGTTTTTAAAATAAGCCCCATCCAGTATCGTTTAGTACCTAGATATAGCAATTGATTTAAAAATTGGTTTACATTGAAGGTGAATTTGGAATTGATTGTTAGATTTCTACACTTTATTAATTTGGTGGCACAGTTTTTCCTGTGAAATATATAGTAAACTTTATGAAAGAAAACTGCAGAAATTATATGTTCCCCATAAAACTTTTTTATTTATTTTTATTTCCGTAAAGATATCTGTTAAAATATATATCCTAAGCTGCTATCAATTCCGAGAGTCCCCGTGTACGGAAAATGCGGCAATAAGAAAAGTTGAATAAAGTTTTTGGTGGTTTTATTTTTCTTCAGGGGCAGTCGGCTTAGAGCTAAACGAGCTATGTCTCTCATATCGTGGCCGTTTTACAAATCAGTCTAGCATTCAGTAACCTGCCTTAACGAACTTTTCCAGGTACCAATCAAAAGTCAATAGCCAATTTATACATAGTGGACCTCGTTTGAATCAGTTACCAATCCAAGTTATGAAATTATTCAATCCCTACTCTCTTTAAAAACCTGGAGGCACAATTCAAAGTGTTGAAAAGTTACTAACTTACCTTGGATAAATTTTCCATCGCTCCAAGTTCAAATATGTAAAATTGTGTTACGTAAATATTATTCTCTAGATTCTAATAATTTTTTGTGTGTAATTTTTTTAACTGTACATATGACAAAAAGGGAACCGGCAAATCGTTGACATTATATGGTTATAGTTGTAACGGTAAATGGCTGTAACCTTAAACGGCACCAGCTCGAAGGGCTCCGGCTAGAGACTCCTCTCAAGGGTGATTCGACCCCAAGTTTATGTCACACAAGGATAACAGAAGGGTTGTAAAAATTGAGGGCGCCACTACCTTTTTGACGATAAAAAGTACTAAAAAACTAAGACGGAAAAGGTAGAAACGCCTTGTAAAATTTAAATATAAGTTAATAATAAAAGTGACCCCGGGCGGTATCTCCCTCAACTTTTATAGTTGAGGATTGATAATGAAAAAAAGAATTAAAAACAAATTTTCAATTTATTCTGCCACAGGAAATGAATAACGGAATTTGTACTTTTATAGGTACTTAGCTTATATGGAGTGGTTTCCTGGAGAAGAAGTCAGGTCTTGATCTGAACTGATGTGTTCTGTCCTAGGGCGGTATTTTGAGCTAGGGCTGTATCCTGGGGTTCTATCCTTGGCTATATTCTTGGGGTTATATTCTCGGGGTTATATCCTCGGGTTGTATCCTAGCCTAGGGTTATATTCTTGGGTTATATCCTAGCCTAGGGGCTGTGCTTACCTAGAAGTACAAGTGGATCAGGGATATGTAGGAACTTGAATGTAATGGCACATTATGTTGGTCAGCTTTTCAGGTTAAAGAAAAGGAAGGCAGTTATTTGAAAGTCAAAAAATTTATTTAATTTACTGAAAGCTTTCCAACATTATATGTTCCATGTTAAAACAGTAAAAATAGCAATTATCGGCTGAATAAAAAAAATATACTAATGATCCGAAAGAAACTAATCATAGCAAAAAGTTATTTATTTAGTTATATGAAAATATCGTGCTTAGGAAATATATGGAACCGGCACTGGCGTTACGAAAGAATATTTTATAGGTTAATAGTAATTTATAAAAATGTTATTTTATAATTAAAAGAGTTATTTCGCAACTGAAAAAGCTTGAAAATGTTTGTATAAGAGTAAAACAGTGAATTATAAAAGAATATTTGGCTTAAAACTACCATATTGGTAAAAAAATAAAGAATGCATACGAAATTTATATCAGACAGTACTTTAGAAGAAGCTTATTAATTATAAATTATTATTTTGAACTTACCACAGCAAAATTCATAAGATAGGTACTTAAGATATGAAAGATAGCGAAAGATGATCTTTCTCCTTAGGCAGACGATAACGGAAAGGGGTGTTTCTCGTAGCGTTGGAAAAAATGGAAACGTCCGTTGGCAGACGTCAATTGTCTTACGGTCAGGGTTGAAGAGATTGGGATCACAGAACTATAATTGGAAGTGGCTAGTGACGACGAGCGCTAATTAAAAGGATTTATTCTGTAAAATCGAAACAGGTCGATAGACATGTTACATAATCTTGCCTGTTTTCAGTGTAGGTACATTTGTTGATTTTGTTGACATTGGTGCTTCAGCAACACGTAAAATGGAGTAAAACTTCCACTGATAGTACATCAACTAACTAGTGAAAAGAATGTACGTCAGATGAACTTTTAAATAGTTCCTTGTAGACGAAAAATGATGGAATTAAATACCCGTACATTAATATAGCTTTTGGTGATTAATATGATTGAGGATTTCACTAGTTTGTACTAAAACTTTTACTACAATTATCCTTTAGCATTGTATATATCCTTATACAATGCGTAGGTATAGTACATGTTTCCTTAATCCAATTTACGCTGTTGCATGAGCGACCTTTGCTGTACGTTTTAAATTCAGCTAAGGAGCGAAAAGTAAAATTTCGGGACGTTTACGGACTCACAACATATTTCCACTCGAGTTTCAGGAATTTGGACCGTCTAAACTTCTGAAAAAGGGATCAGATGGACATCATTTCAGGATAGAAAGCAGCGCGAGCTCACCACAGAAATTCTTTATTAATACATATTAAATACAAGCATTTTACCTTAAATATTTGACACTTTATAAATTTTTTTTTTAATAATTTTTTTGGTAAATATAGAACAGTGAAGGTATTATGGGAAATAATTCATTGGTAATAATAGAAAGGCTCTATAAATTAGTTTAGTACAATTTTTTTAATAAGCCGAGATGCGTGTAATATAAAGTATGGACCACTGGAAATGTCCAGTTATCTGGCAGCATTATTTCGTTGATTATTCAACTATTTTTACTTCACAGACATCTGTCACAAAAACTCTTGAAATTTATATTCTACGCCCATGTTCAGTTACCACGTTAATTTTTCATATTAAAAAACATTAAAACGAATTTGGCAAGAACAGTAGGAAACTTTTTTACTAAATTTATTTTGAATAAAACACGCTACATTAGAAGAATTTATGTTTCATTAAATTGTACTCATTAGCAGTGGCGGCTCCTTAGAAGAGGCAAGGGAGGCTAAACCTATCTCTGATAGTTTCTGGAAATATTGTTTTATTACTTTATTTTTCCAATATTTTCGAAAATAATTTAAATCATAGCGTATACCAGTACATGCAGACACTGAGTATCTAATGTAAATTTTAATTGTGCCTATTTGCAGGCCACTATACATACGCTGGAGGTAAACTTGCTCTGTCCTGTGCGCGGACGATACATGCAAAGAATACACCAGCTAACAAGAAGCGAAGCCCGACGCATTTCTTTGATGTTTTGGTAACCAAAATTTATGACCTTGAGAGACCGTCGTTGACAGATAACTTAGTAAATACACTGAGAAAATGATATCATTTTTTGTATGCGCATGACTGAAAATCGCCATTTTTATAATAAGATACTTGTCATACTTCACCTTGTCGTGTGACAACCAACTTGTTTACAGAAAGTATTTTTGTGTATAATTTTTACTTTGTCTCTTGTTTCGAAAAATATTACTTGTGTAAAGTAAAGTGTTTACTGCGGTAATTAATTGAAGCTAGGGGAAGAATAACTTTTGCTGTTGTTCGGGGATGTCACTCAGGAACATATATATATATATTAAAAGGTAGTATCGGCTGAATAGTTAAATACTAAATATTTTTAAATAACGGGGATTGCAGCCAGTAGTTATAAATGTACACTCATTAAAGGTTTAGTGAAAGCTTTCGGTAAATTTTTTTTTACCTTCTTCAGTCACTTCTGAAATAAATAAAATAACAACATCTTTATGAATTAGTTGAAAAATATTAAATTAGTATTACCTTTTTTGAGATTTAAATGAAAAGCTAGCTCTTGAATAATGTTAAAAATATAAAAAATCTTGAAACCTTCATATAAAATTGTATAAAATATATTTAAAATTACAGACATATGTCACTTATGAGACAAGAGTTGACTTTGATATTTATTAATTTTTTTCTAATAATACATTATGTCTCTTGTCTATGTATTAAATAGTCAACTTTAATATAGATTTGTTCAATGTAGATATCTTATTATTTAAAAATAATAATTTATAGAGAAATATTTTAGGGATTATTAATTAATAACATTCATGGATAATCTTGTAGATTTTTTTATATTAAAATGAATTTAAAGTAAAATTTTTTGTAAAATCGTTGTTTGTTTTATTTTTTTGTTCAAAATTTAAAATATTAGCATAAATAGTACTTAAGTTTTGAATTTCTGTTTTTTTATTCATAGACAAAGGTTCATTGTGTATATGTATCATTTCTAAAAAGCAACGTTTGTATTGATTTTTTTCACGGTCTAATATTTTTGTGTTTTCGAAATCTGCAATATGTCCATTATTTATACAATGATTTGCTAATGCACATGATTCTTTTCCTAGTCTTATATCACTTTTATGAGATACAATGCGGTCTTTTAGTCTTCTTTTACTTTGACCTATATATTTATTATCACAATTATTACATTTTATTTCATATATTATACTAGTTTGTTCATCAGTTTTCACTTTATCTTTAGTTTTACTGAAAATTTGGCTAATAGTTTTTATAGATTTATTAGCAATTTTTATGTTTTTTTTTCTTTTAAAATCTTTTGTATTTTTGGAGTTATTTCTTTAATAAATGGAATACTACTATAAAAAATGTTTTATATAATTTAGTTGAATATACACTAAATTATATAAAACATGAAAACCAAAAGAATATATATAGGTCACAAATCACTAATATTTTCACTAACTATATGTATAGATCTTTTAATAATAATATTTTTTTAAATCACTGGTTTCATAAAACAACAAAATTTCTTAAAGAACACCCAGAAATTGTTATTGTAAGATCAGATAAAGGCAATGTTACAACTGCAATGTATAAAGATCAATACATTGAGTTATCAGAAAATCTTTTAAATGACAATATCTATTATAATAAAATCAATCGTGATCCAACATCTACTATACAACAAAAAGCTAACAAATTTATTTCAAAATTAAAAAATTGTAAATCACTAACAAAAGAAAAGGCCAGTAATTATACAATTTTATTTATAACTCCTTAACTTCAAAGTTTTATTCTTTACCTAAAATCCATAAAGAGATACTTGCAATGCGTCCAATTATATCTTGTGTCAATGCTCCTACATCAAAAATTGCACAATTAATTTCTGATATACTTACTAATGCATATAATAAACAAAATATGTACTTCACTAAGGATTCATTTGAATTTTCACAATCCTTTAATAATTTTCAGCTTCCAAATAACTATGTTATTGTAAGTCTAGATGTTCAATCACTTTTCACAAATATTTCTTGGCCTTTAGTTGAAAAATCTATCAATGAACATTGGAATACTATTAATAACCATTGTTCGATTAAAAAACAACACTTTTTAGAAATAACGAAATTTATTTTTGATAACACATGTTTCAGTTATAATAAACAATATTATAAACAAATTTTTGGATCACCTATGGGTTCAATTTTATCACCCATTTTAGCACAATATATAATGGATGATTTGTTAGATTATTGCATTCCAAAATTAAGTTATAATATTCCTTTTTTAAAAAAAATATGTTGATGATATAATATGTAGTATTCCACCTACTGGAAAAACAGAACTATTAGAGGTATTCAACAATTATAATGAGTACCTTAAATTTACAATAGAAGAAGAAAATGAAAATAATATGGTACCATTTCTTGACACACAAGTTATTCGTAATCAAACCAATAAAATAATATTAGATTGGTATTCAAAACCTTCTAGTTCTGGAAGATACATCAACTATAATTCGTACCATCCCTTCAAAACAAAAATTAATGCTATGAAGACAAGAATCCATTACATATGTCATCCTTCTAAAAAGAAAAATAGCGTAAAACGTTTATATCAATTACTTTTAGACATCCATATCCACCAAAATTATTTTAAAAAATTACTTTTTTCTAGTCCTACACAAAATAATATCAATGAACCACCCATTATCAATAATATTAACAGCAATAATATAATTGAACAGCCTGAAATTAATGATAATAATAATGGAAACTTCATTTTTAATAGTAGTATTCCATTTATTAAAGAAATAACTCCAAAAATACAAAAGATTTTAAAAGAAGAAAAAAACATAAAAATTGCTAATAAACCTATAAAAACTATTAGCCAAATTTTTAGTAAAACTAAAGATAAAGTGAAAACTGATGAACAAACTAATATAATATATGAAATAAAATGTAATAATAGGCATGATGACTGATTTTGAAAAACTGCTCCACGATATTTGCACGCATAAGCTTAATCCAAAAAAAAATTTGTTTTTTGAAAAAATAAAGATTTTCAAGGAGAAATTCAAGTTTTTAAAATACAATTCAAATTTCGCGCCAAAACGGTAGAATAGTATTGGCGTCTCTGTGACATCACACATCTGTAAATACTTCAAAAAATATTTCACAGTTTGCGAATTAAAAATTTATTTGATTACTAATTTGAATTATTTTGTGTGATAATCATGAATTATATAACGAGTAAATATCATTTAAACGATGCAAAACCAGAAAATACGATAAAAGTTTGAACGATACACAAAAGGTTGACGTCACACGTTTGTGATCGGTGTTTTAGCTAAGATGGCGGATTGTCATATTTTGTATTTATATTTGTACTAAAATAAATATAATCACAATTGTAATGTAAAAATAAGTGATTGCTATAGAATCTTTGTAATCTATATAATGATTTCAAATCATTATTTCAGTTATTCTTAGTGACTGTCATCATCCCTATTGTGATAATAAATATATAGGCCAAAGTAAAAGAAAACTAAAAGACCGCATTGTATCTCATAAAAGAATCATGTGCATTAGCAAATCATTGCATAAATAATGGACATATTGCAGATTTCGAAAACACAAAAATATTAGACAGTGAAAAAAATCAATACAAACGTTGCTTTTTAGAAATGATACATATACACAATGAACCTTTGTCTATGAATAAAAAAACAGAAATTCAAAACTTAAGTACTATTTATGCTAATATTTTAAATTTTGAACAAAAAAATAAAACAAACAACGATTTTACAAAAAATTTTACTTTAAATTCATTTTAATATAAAAAAATCTTCATATATCTACAAAATTATCCATGAATGTTATTAATCAATTAATTAATTAATAATTCCTAAAATATTTCTCTATAAATTAGTATTTTTAAATAATAAGATATCCACATTGAACAAATCTATATAAAAGTTGACTATTTAATATATAGACAAGAGACATAATGTATTATTAGAAAAAAATTAATAAATATCAAAGTCAACTCTTGTCTCATAAGTGACATATGTCTGTAATTTTAAATATATTTTATACAATTTTATATGGAGGTTTCAAGATTTTTTATATTTTTTACACTATTGAAGAGCTAGCTTTCCATTTAAATCTCAAAAAAGGTAATACTAATTTAATATTTTTCAACTAATTCATAAAGATGTTGTTATTTTATTTATTTCAGAAGTGACTGAAGAAGGTAAAAAAATTTACCGAAAGCTTTCACTAAACGTTTAAAGAGTGTACATTTATAACTACTGGCTGCAATCCCCGATATTTAAAAATATTTAGTATATATATATATATATTATTTTATTTTCTTTAATTTTGAAAAAGCTTATTTATTTTAATATATTTATTTGGGCGCCAATTAATATGAATTTTAATTTAAATATTAGTGATATCATACATCACTCACCTTTTATGATGACTCTTCACCTCAGGTTGGGTTCATGGGTCTAATGCTCATTTAGTTTCTTTTTTTATTTTATTATTTAATATATCCTCAGGCCGGTCCTGTGTCCTTGCCCTTGAATAATAGGAAATATCCAACTGTGAAACAGTTTCGCCAACTTAATAGGAAGAAAACTCTTTATATTAGAAATTTATGAAATATTATTTAATTTATTTTTTAATGAACGGCGTATTTATATAGAATTGATGAGTAAATACATAAGAAACAATTCAAAACACTTATCTAAATGATCTTTCGCTCAACGTTCACACTAAATGAAGTTCTTATATCTAATAAATATATGAAAATTATACAACTCTTTTTACATGTAACACTAATAACCAAAGACAAAATAGAACATCTGTTTTTAACAGATTTTATATACAAATTTGAGGATATTGTAATCGTAACGAAGATGAATAAATATTAAGTTCTGGATTTAATCACACGCACGTAAGTTTAATAATTTAACTTATAATTTATGAAATACCTTTTAATCTTGTATTATTTTTTGAAGATTTTCTCTGTTTTAGACCTTTCTGGGCCTTGGAGTCCCTCGTAGAAGTGGCTTCAATATGGCTTCGGGGTCGGCTTGGGAAGATTTTCAGTTTTGTTTACCTCTCGGAACCTTCACTCATAGTTTGTTTAAGGAATTTTATATTTACAGAGATTATTCAACCTCTGTTTTTAACAGGAACTTGTTAAGGAAAGGTTAGCAACACCTAATCACTTTATAGTTTCACTTTTAACACAACTTAGTCTAATTTTAAATAAATTTTTAAACATGGAAAAGCTTATACTTCTCAATTCTGTATATTTTTTGTAACTAACCGTTTTCTAATCAATAGCAACCAATATCAAATTTTTCTATCTTTTCAAAATCCATATGTCTCTTTATTTTTTTAAGTTTTTCTATATTTGCTGACCAATCAAATTCATTTAATGATTTTTGATTTCTGTTATTTGACATGATTGTTTTATAATTTGATCTTTTTCTGATCTGAAAGTTTATTTTTAATGTCTCCAAATAATTTATTATTGTTTTTATCTTTTAGTTAAAAAATTTTAAAATTATTTGACATCTGTTTTAATTTCAGTTGTCATCTCCTTGCTTCCGTTCGAGTTGACAAATCTAGATTCACACTTTGTTAGATATGTTCATAAGTGTACTTCTTCTATTTTTACCAATGTCAGACTTTATAACCTAATTATTAATTTTTAATTTTCAGGTTCTTTCTTTTTAGATTTATGATGAGCCAAGAAACTTTTGCTAAGCTTTTGAAAATTCTGAAACTATGTGATAGGATTTCAATAAAATAGAGAGAAGTTATAAAGATTCCCGTTTAAAGTTTGGGCTGTAAATATTTGTCAGGTGATTTGTTTAGATTTTATTTAGATTTTATACTGAAATAACCCTTGTTTGGTGTATGTGTTGTATGATTTCACTTTCCATATCAATATATATATATATATATATATATATATATATATATATATATATATATATATATATATATATATATATATATATATATATATATATATATATATATTGTGATGATATTTTTAATTTCGATACCTCACATTGGGAAGCCACTTGTGTTGTCCAATTTATTCTTAATTAATTAGTTATTTATTCTCAGGGTATATGTGAATTCGGTTGTAACATTCGTCAATGACAGAACGATAATGTAGACTGATCCGAAGGAAACAAAAGGAACCACATGAAACAAGTTATTATTCAATAAATCACAACAATACAACAAATACCACAAAATAATAAATTCAAACAGATAATTTAAAAAAAAATACAACAGTTCCAATTATGGATCACCGTGACGTCACTGTTACTAAAGAATCAATTCCAAGAATTAACCGGACTATAACCTAGATAAATATACATAAATTATAATTAAAAAAAATTAAATATCAAAATATAACCTTAACCAACGCTTGTTGGTAGAGTCCAAGTTCAATTTGGAAAACGATCTGGCTGTCTGTATGGATTAATGAGGTCCCGGTGATGCCGTTGTGACAAGATGTGCTCATATGCTTATTCTGATGAAGAGCATTACGTGAGTGAAGCCTTCGAAGTTAATGGTCCATTTTGGGAAGATAATTTCACCAAATGCTGACTTGGTTTAGCAGTTAAAACCTCCTTTTGGTGGTGATCCGCAGGACTCCCCAAATACCCCTCAACTGATTATATCAACCCTTTAACAAACTTCACCGAAAACTAGCCCTCGAACACGATTCTATATTCACTTAAAGAGGGTTTTTTAAACGAACTTTCTCACCCAAACGTCATATAAAAGTTACTGTAACTCCCTAATAATCTCGCCATGCCATATTTCTACACTCAAAATTAAGTAATGACAAACATGCCAATCTACTTTGAAATGTCATTCATCAAATTATATTTTCTTATATTAATAAATAAACTGATTTTATAATTTTATCTAATTTGAAGTAACTTTGAATTTTGATATTTCTAATAAATAACATTTCAATTATTGACCATTACTATTATTACTATCAAATACACAATTCTGTACTGATAGTTAGGTTTATCAATACATTTTACAATATTTATTCGATCTTTTATATAGATCATGAATATTATTAATTTTCTTTTTCATAAATTGTGGTATTTATTTCTATTTGATAATAACTATTCGTTTATTGATTATTCTGTACCTGCGAAATTTCTAGGACTAAAACGACTCGGTCATGTTTCGATATATGATCCCCCAAGAAAGATAATTGTTCACTCTGGTGAATATTTGGTTTGATAATTCATTAGAATCAGTTGATGTCTTTAATTGTTGTTCGCATTTATGATAAGTTTACTTATTGGCAGTATCAACTCTTACTTTGTTATATATCAGTTACAACAATGAATGACATTATAATTGCAGATAACATACCGTCACCTGAACCAGGACCTTCCTCATGTCTAGCAGAACATTTTCCTAGCTGTCAAGCTTTGTCATTATTGGGTAAATATTTTAATTGTTCAGATACATCTGTATATGTAATGCATAAAAACGTATGGTTTCTTATAAAATCCAAATCCAAATGATACTCATTGGTAGTTCACTATATATATTTTTAAGATAAAAAATTTGTTCAAATGGAAGTTGGTACTGAAGATGTCAAGTCTGGTGTAGCTGTGCCTTAGCCATCTCCTTCAATTTCAACCCAAACCCCACAGAAACTGACTTTTAGCACACTCCGCAAACAAAGGTTGCGTTTGCAAATTAACTATAAGAAAGACAAAAAATCAAGAGTAGTTGTTGCTTAATAGTTCAATGGTCACTGTTTTTGAAAAATATTTCTCAAAACTTTGTTGTGAAGCATTTGAATAATATATTGTACTGTTTTTGTTATTTATTTAATTAGTTTTTAACGGTGGGATAAAATTATACACACTTCTATGGCTAATTACTATTGATTTATTTATTAAACTTAATTTATATACACACTTTACTTAATGTTTACTAATTTATTTACACTCGGTATAATAGTTCTAATTTATTTTTACCACTTGAATATTACACTATTTAATTCACTGTCCGATCACTAAGAACTGCTGTGAACTAACTCTTTGTCTTTGTTTCACTAATTCTCAACTCACTCAAAAACCCGCGTATATATAGTACTTATCAACTCTCGAAAATTCTAGTAGTTTCCGCGCTTGTCCTATGCGTGAGCAAAACGATTTGTCTGGAATGTTCTCGAACAGGTTCGCCAAAATTTATAGTCGAGAGACAGGGCCGTCTTTGAGTTGGTGACCTCGCAACAATATTTTTTCTTCGATATCTATAAATAAAAATTGTTATTATTACATTTGTTTTAATATCTTTCCTTCCCGACTTACTGCTACTTTAATACATATTTCCATATAATTATTTGCAGTGCCCGGCAGAAATTAAAAATAATTAGAGTTAACAACATAGCTCGTTTTTTAGTGTTGATATGTACTTAAAAACTGAAACACTGCATGATTTTACCAATTAAAAGTGTACTGCTGAATTATGTGAATGAATATAATATAGCCCGTTCAGTATTAAAACCGTTGCACGTCACATCTGTCATAACTTTACTATGTTGCCAAGCCCTTGAAATAATATGAGAATCTAGTATATGTCAAATGAGGTTTATCAAATATTCTAGGTTAGGTTTAGTTATTGATGGTTATTGCGTGCAAAGAAACTTCGACTTATTTCAGTTACATACAGGGATGTTACATATAAAATTTTAATTTGTATGTTAACCATACAGCACTAAGAAATTCTTATTTTAAAAACTATGGAATTATTTTTAACACTAAAAAGGTATGTATGGAATAGTTAACACTTTTATTTGTATGTTTATACCACACACTTAATTAGTTAGAAGTTATGGAACTATTCTAGTATTTAAAATGCATGTATATATAGTATCAAGGAAAAAATATTATCTAATATAATTTTTAGGTTACAATTACCTAAGTACATGTTGGCTTCTAAAATGTTGTCACTACAATATGAAAGATTGATGTAACGTTTACATGAAAATTATAAATAAAAAAGTTCTGATAACCTGGATCTACCTCCTTTTTAAAGGTAGGCAATTTTATTTTATATTTTGTTGAAATAAATCTTAAATGTTTTTTAGAAAAGCCGGGATGTGAAGCTTTAGTGTGTAGGTCATTCTCAACAAGGAAAATCATCCTGAGATATATGATCATTGATCATAGCAAAAGAAAATTGTGCAGCAAGCACCACCACAGCTCAGAAAAGGAGAGCAAATCCATTCTATTCTCCGAGTGAAGGTATATGCAAATGATTGACTAAATCGTAGCACTGAAATCAATACATATTATAATTATCAGTATATTGGTGAATTATTTATCACTCCATCATCTTCTAATCAATCCAAATTTATATTTACCATTTTGTTTTAGCTCTCCAGCATCTACCGCAACTGAAAGTATTGCTAATAAATGAATGATCGAATGAGACCTTTCAATTCAATAAAAACTATTAAATTAATTCTTTGTAGTTTTTATAAAACTTTGAGATTTACACATGTACCTTTAGAAAATGCTGCCTGAATTACTTATTTTGAATATCATGATTAAAATAAAATAATAAATAATGCCACCCCAATTTTTATGGAATTGTTTTATTGCAAATTTATAAATTAGTTACTACACCGAAAAGTTTGTGATACTATTTTTTTAAATAAGGTAGAACAATAATTGCAATTAGAAATCTTTCAAATTTGAGAGGTTCACGGACAAACCAATTTCAACCCGCAACTTCTGGAATGCATCTATCGGCTTGCTTGGCAGTACCCTGTATTAACTCAATAGGATTTTTAAAAAGATGGTAGGTAATACTTTGTGACTATACTGTTCTATCATATCCACAATGTATTTTGTTGGGGGGTTTGTTTCTGAAAAAAACATTTATTGAAAGAGCAGTATTCAAATAACCAATTCTTTTCTTTTCAAATATACCTATATTATTATTTTTGTAAAAATAAAAGTAAAACAGCATTTATTGTCTATTAGGTATAATTTGAAGTAAGAATTTTGAATGTATTAAGCTAGTTGTGTAGTCTTCTGAATTCTAACATATAATTTGCTATATCACTGTTCAAATACAGTTTATATCTACTTACTAGGCTGTAATATAAATAAGCTCAGCTTCAACATTTGTTGATTGAATTCTATATTGTGTCATTAACCTAATATTATCGAAAAGCATTGTCCATAATTTATTAAAGGTTCAGAAAGATTCAATAGTAAGTAATTGGTTTTCAAACCATTTAAAAACATGTTCTCCATTCATTTTTCCATGATAATAACTCAACTGAGATTCATATAAAAATATACTTTCTGCTCCATCAATATAACCATTTTCATTCTCAGCATGTAATACAGAATATCTAGAATAAAAACAATTTTGCATTCTAAAATTTTACATTCTCATTGTAACATACCTTTTGACATGAACAGCCTACAGCACCATTTTGGAAAATTCAGGATTCATTAATAAAAACAAATGTATACAGTGGTTTATTTTTGTTGAAAGTTCCATAAGTCCTCTTTGTGGATGTATCATATTTTAGTAAACTACTCAGGAACATTCTACATTTAATAATTATTGTTCTTCCTCCAATTACTGCAGTAACATTCCTAAAGTGACATGATTATCTATAAAAAAAATGTTCACGTATAATTGCCAAGTATTAAGAATAATGTAACAGAATATAATAAATACAGTTGATTGGGTATAATATTAAACGTATACTTTTGCTTAAAAAACGCTGTAAATAGTATCAGGAGTAAATGCATCAACTATTGCAGTATTATTAAGTTTCATTTATACGTTTTTTTGGATGTGACTTTAACTTTGATAACTCATTACTGCTTGTTAAAAATTACTCACAGTTCTTTGCAGTTTTTGTCACAACATAACCCCAAAAATGTCAAGACGTCAACTGAACCAGAAATAAACCATTTTAATCGCGGCAACAGCGCGCATTTTTGCCAACATAAAAAGTTTTTATTAAGACTGACGTTAGTTTGAGTTTAATATTTAATTAACCTACGAGCTGTATTTGATATGAAATTAATTACGAAACCTTTCTTTAAACATATATTTATATTCTTTAATACAATGCGACCTACAAATTTCAATATTTATTGAGTTTAGAGAGGCTTAACATAGTGATTGACAGAGGATTGACAGCAGCAATCGAATGACATGATATAAACGAACGTCTCTTTTTCGACACTTTGATGACGTGCAACGGTTTTTGTACTGAACGGGCTATAGGTGTTTGTTAATTTTACTGCTCAATTTGAAATAAATATAATACGTGGTGGGCGCAGAGATTTGACTCAAAACAAACAATTTGTAGTAGTCTTGTATATGCCAGTACATAAATCAGTAAGTAATCATACAAAAAATAATTGAAGTACTGAATGCTTTTCTGCGTGTAACTACGAATTCCATCGCCAATATTTAAAAATTTCATCATTTTTCTCAGTGTATTTACTAAGTTATCTGTCAACGTCGGTCTCTCAAGGTCATAAATTTTGGTTACCAAAACATCAAAGATAATGCGTCGGGCTTCCCTTCTTGTTCCATCTCAAAATTTACGTTCGCAAAATATCAAATTAGAAAAAGCCAACGGAAATATTTCAAACTTCAACAAATTTAAGGTTAGATTTTCGAATTTTCCCCACTTCCACGGTTGACAGAGCGATCTTGTACATCCTTGCCAAACTTTCTTTACGCTTAGCTAAACTTGGTTTAATTTTAGTTGGTGCAATGTATTGAGGTTTAAGCTAAGCTTTCAGATTAAAGCTGGCTTAGTTAATCCGAGTTTAGACAATTTTCGGTGCAAACCGGTGTTAGTGTCAATATTCTCGGTTGGCTCTTCCACAGATTCGAGAAAATCAAAAACATTGTCACTTGTCACCCTACTTTTGCCAATTCTTACAAAGTCATCAGCCATTCTGATATAATAAATAAAATAATAATAACGCAACTACTATCGTGGGGTCAACTCAGACCCAAAATCAACAGCATGTGTGAAATATCGGACCGATTGTTTACTACTAAGAAGCATTCTAAAGTATATACTTAAGTGGGAGAATACATGGAATACGAAGGTCGTGTGCTAAACGGTCTACCAGGGGCGTACTGAAGTTAAGTGATTGGGTCAAATTTGACCCCACGATAGTAGTTAAGGATTAAACTCTTTTCCAAACAAAATGTTGTCATGGCCTTAGATAGGTAGGTAGTGCGCGAATATATGCAATAATGTCGTACAACAATCAATTTTCCTTGAGAAAGTCCATATTTCTGTGTAATTTAATTTTTCATTGAAAGTCCCGGAGAACGCACGACCTTGAAAACTTTTCTCTCTATCTATTTAATTTAGATGACTTTATACAGTTATTAACTGATCTCTTGTTTACTAAAAGAGACAGTTTCCAATATGACAGATGTTTCTATAAAAAGACATCAGACTTGTTCGAGTCTAATGCAACACCAAAAATTTTAACACATTTAACGTGATAGGATTTCCAAGTTTGAGAGATAGAAACGAATTATACCTAAGATCTCGGAACTGAGCTTGAGAAACGATAATAAATCCCGACATTTCGAACAGTTTGACATGTTAAGGCGCGAAAACTATCACTGATAAGAAACCAGACTTCACTAGACAAAATTTATACGGGAGGCCAAAAATGTAGTTTTTATGGTTTCAGATACCAAACAATATGTGTTTTTGTAATATAAATACCAATAACCAAAAATATGGTACATAGTATTTAATACCGAAATTATTTTTAACTTAACTTAATTCACAACAAATAACATTAAAAATTAATGCATTTTTTTACTTGAATACCTGGTTGTAAGATGAGAATAACAAGCCGTAAGTTTTAATTCTCAAAATACTTAGTTTTAAAAATTTTAGGAATTTAAAATTTTCCCGAGTATCGTATATCTACGAATGTACCTAAAACTTATTTCGTAGCCCATCTCTCCGAATACCGTAATAATGCCGAGTTTGGGAAATTTTCTTGTAACTGGTAACATTACATTAATTTTCATTAGCAACTAGGTATCTGATATTACGCTGTTTAAACGGTACAAGCGGAGGTTTTGGCTTTCAGTAGAGCTCTTATAATTAATCCTCATTATTGTAATTTTGACCTCGATATAAGAAAAATGCTTTACTCGAAATGATCCCCTACTAAATTATCCTTTCTCAGATATACAGGACAGTAAAAGCAAATTATGAAAATTTGATTTCACAGACTAATTTCAACATTAAAAAAGTGAAATAATCCACTTTTCAATTTATAATTATTAGGTTACCTACGAGAAAAAGGAAGCTTATGGATCTGAAACCTTCAAAGCTCCTAAACACCAAACAGAACTTTTCCACAGGAGTGAAATACCTAGGTATCACTTTTGATAGTAACTTAACTTGGAATTCTCATCTGGAAAATAGAGCAAAAAGAGTATATAGATCTTATGAACCATGACGGCTAACTGTTGGGCAGACTTGGGGACTATCCCATAAGATCGTTACCTGAATCTATACGGCAATCATAAGACCCATGCTAACCTACGGAGCCGTGATTTGGTGTCCAAAAGTACAACAAACCACAGCTATCCTAAGATTAGATCAAATTCAAAAAATAGCATGTCCCAACATGCCATGAGAACTACACCTACCAGGGCTATGGAGGTAATTCTTAATATCATTCCCCTTGGATATTTATATCAAAGAGGTAGCTGTGAGGTCATGTATTGCTTCCATATTGTTGGCATAGACACAGATTGACCCAGTGGAACCTACATTCTGCAACAGGGCTTCTGACCGGACATTGTCAACTAAACATACATCTTCATAGAATGAGGCTATCAGACACAACGTTATGTCAAGGCTGTGAACAGGAAGATGAAGCGGTAGAGCATATGCTTTTTGATTGCTTGGCTCTATAATTCATTAGTAAATCCGTGTTCGGCGAGTGATTCGGTTTCTTTTGGAGACTCTAGTTGACGTACTGAGAGGGACTTCCAGGGAGATGCACAAAGTGCCTAGTGAGGCCTAGGTGAAGTGGGGTTGCCCTACCCTCCCAACTTATCAGAGATAGTATTATTTGACCAAAGGTGACATTATATATCTTACTGCGTTGATAGAATTCATAATTGAATAGAAACTATGAAGTTTTTCAAACATAATTATTATAGTGCAAAGAGATTCTAAATTTCAATATTTAGTAAAAGTAAGATTTTTTTGAAGCTTGTTTATATATATACATATATATATAATCAGAACCTTAATGTACCCTAAGGTGTTAAGGTGTTTTTAATTATGTACAAAATTAGCCCATTCACGTTTATTTCCAGCCTTTAACTTCGCCTCCTGCCAATTTAGTCCACGTTCTTTCAGGATTTCCGCTACTGCATCATCCCAGGTTTTCGTTGTCTGCCCCTTGGTCGCCTTCCACATGTTTTTGTTTGCCATATCACTTTTGCTTGTTGTTTATTTTTCATGCGTACTAAGTGGCCAAACCACCTTAACTGATTCCTTTCTATGCTTCTTCCTAGGGGTTCTACTTCTAGATGTTCTCTTATATAATCATTTCGAATTTTGTCCCTTCTTGTAATTCCCAATACTGCTCTCAGATACTTCATCTCAACCGCTTGTAATTTTCTTTTTGTCTCTCTCGTAAGAAACGGGGCTTTCGCTCCCATAAGTTAAAATAGGTTTAAAAACGGTTTTATAGACTGTCATTTTTGTTCTCTTTGACACTTCTTTCTTGCGAATGAAAGTATTACTTAATGCATAATATAGCTTGAGGCACTTTCAATGCGTCCATTAATCTCAGCGTTATTTTTCCCTTCTTTATGTATTTCCACTCCCAAATATTTAAATGTATCCACTTGCTGTACTTGTTCTTCGTTTAGCTGTATTTCGAGATTCTTGTTTTCTTGCCCTATTACTATTACTTTTGTTTTCTGTACATTTATTTTTAGATTTCTACTTTGAAGAGCTCTTTTCCATACGTCTAGATTTTTTTGAAGATCCTTTTCGTTTTTAGCATATACCACTAAATCGTCAGCAAAGGCGCAAACCCACCGTGAATTTCTTTACTTGATCTTTTACCTCTTTTATTATATCGTCCATTATCACATTGAAGAGTGTAAGACTTAAGACTACCCCTACCTTAAACCCTCTTGTGTAGTAAATTCTTCAGATTGTAGGTTTCCGGTTCTTACATAATTCCTCGTATTTTTGTATATACTTTTTATACTCTCGATTAAACTCTGGTTTACTCCTCTCTTCTTTAAATTAGCCCATATTTGCAGTCTGGGGACACTGTCAAACGCTTTCTCTATATCCCAAAAAGCAACATATATATTGTTTCTACCATTTTTTTCAATTAACTGTCTCTCTGTAAAGATGTGATCCTGAACACCTCTGCCCTTACGAAAAACCCTCTGCGATTCTTCTAGTTGATGTTCTATTGTGTTATTTAGTCTTCTTTCAAGAATCCTTTCATAAACTTTTAACACTGTACTTAATATCGTAATGCCTCTATAGTTTGAACAGTCTCTATTATCTCCTTTCTTATATGGAAGTAATAATATTCCCAATTCCCATTTATTCGGTATTCTTCTTTCAGTATAGATTTTATTCAGTAAAAGAGTTCATTTTTCTATTCCTCTTCTTCCTAGGTTTTTTAGCATTTCCGATGTAATTCCATCGTGTCCTGCAGCTTTTCTTCGTTTTAGTAAGTTTATTGCTGCTTCAACTTCTAGGTTAGTGATTTCTTCAATTTCATTCATTTCATATTGAATGCCTTCATCATGTATTTCCTCCGGCTGTTGGGTCGTTATTTCTGGGTTCAGAATCTCCTCGAAATATTTTTTCCATCTTTTCATAATATTTTCTTCTTCGGCTATTATTATTCCATCTTTTGTTTTTATATGTTTAACGCTATATTGTTTTCCTTTTCTGGGTGTTTTGAGAACTCTATAAAACAATTTTTGATTTCCTAAACTGTCTTCTCCCAATTTTTCTCCGAATTCTGTCCAAGATTTTTCTTTTGCTTGTTTTACCATATCTTTCACTTTTGTTCTTTGTCTTTTATATTCTTCATCATTTGCTGTAGTTTGATTTCCTATATAGTTTTTCCATTTTTGTTTTTTAATTTTGACCTCATTTTTAATTTCTTGGCTCCACCACTTTGTTTGTTTTTTATTTTTTGTTACTCTTACTGTTCCGCGTGTTTCTTTTGCAGCATTAATTATTGTATCCTCAAATACTTTCCATAGGTCATCAATATTATTGTTGACGTCAAAAAATAATAGTTCAATACTATTAAACGCTTTACAAAATTAGAAAAATTAATTTTCAAAGAGCAGACCGTCCACTAAGAAGCAACAACTACTTCCCGGGCTATATGCCCCGACAGACATTGAATTACACTTCTAAAGTAAACGGGGTTGGTATATCTGTTAAGATAGAACCAACCATTGTGGTTTGCGATTAGAAGGAATAACATCACTTGTGGACCGGTTTCGGCGTTTTTGCGACTCATCAGCACAAGGTAGATGCCATTCGACCAGAAGCTCTGAGAGCATAATCCTGGTCTAGAGGACTACGTTGATACCACACCAATACATTAGCCTTAGTAAAGGAAATGTTAAGAGTGCGATATCAGCGACATCTCTACATCTAATCACAAACCAAAATTCTATATCGACAAAAAACCATCTCGGTTTTGTAGGTATTTACTTAATTACAGTTACCTGTAAATAATTGTCATATCAGTAAAGCGTGATCTATATCTTAACAGATATACCAACCCCGTTTACTTTAGAAGTGTAATTCAATGTCTGTCGGGGCATATAGCCCGAGAAGTAGTTGTTGCTTCTTAGTGGACGGTCTGCTCTTTGAAAATTAATTTTTCTAATTTTGTAAAGCGTTTAATAGTATTGAACTATTATTTTTTGACGTCTATAGATCACGCTTTACTGATATGACAATTATTTACAGGTAACTGTAATTAAGTAAATATTATTGTTGTTTATGTCTTTAAAAATAGTATCCACCTCGGTTTCAACTGCCTCTTTATATAATTTTGCAGTTTTACTTTCGTTTAGTTTATATGATCTAATTTTATCTATCGTACTATATTTTTTATTTCCTTTTTTATTTTCTATTTCATTTTCTGAATTAATTACTAATTTTGAGACTACCAAATAATGGTCAGAATAAATTTCTGCACCTCTTTTTACTCTTGTGTATTTTATCTCCTTTCGGAATTTTTTATTTATTATTACATAGTCTATTATGGATTTTTCTCCTCTACTCTTTACCTCTCTGGAGTATTTGTGGATATCTTTATGTTCAAAAAAGGTGTTTGTGATTATTAGATTGTTTGTTATACAGAATTCTATTAACCTTTTTCCGTTGTTATTTCTAGTGACTTCTCCATGCATCCCTATTGTTTCTTCGGATTCATCGTACTTCTTCCCTACTCTACTATTTAGATCTCCTATTATTATTATTCTCCCCTCAGCATCATCTATTTCCTCAGCCATCTTATCCCAGAATTCATCTTTATTTTTTGCTAACTCGTCTTCATTTGGCGCATAGATTACTAATAATATTGTGTTTACTCTGTCCATTGTCTAATATATTTTATATTCTTGTGATGTACAACTTATTCCTTCTCTGGCTCTATCTATCAGTTCCACCCCGCTATATAACATAATGTGTCCATTCTCCAATTCTACTTCACCCTTTCTTTTCTTTTTTGTTTCAGTTACACCTATGATATCCAAATCATTCTTTTCAAACTCCTCAATTAATTCTTTTTCTTTTCCTGTTATGCTTCTAACATTCCATGTTGCTATTTTCCATAATTTTCCTTTGGTACTTCGTCTCTCCTCCTGTATCAATGTTTTTTGTCCATATTTGTGATTTGTTTTATTCACCATTATATCCAATTCCTTAAAATTTTGTCTCATATCCGTTTTCATAACCTGGTTTCTTTCTCCTGCCTTGTCATAATTACTTATAATTATGTCTGCTAGTTTTTAATGCCGTATCTTTAATTTTTCTCAGCTTCTCCTCTTCGTTATCCCACCTCCATTCTTCCGTCCCTATATATAATTTTCTATACCCTATTTTAGTTGTTTTTCCAATTTGATTTTCTTCTTTTGCTCTAAGCCTAATTTCTTTTTGTATTTCCCTATCCTTTTTTGACAGATCTTCTTGAATATATAATGGTTCCCCAGTTTTCATTTTTAGTTTAGTTCTTTTTTCTCCTCATAGTTTATGAAACGAATTAAGCAAGTCTTATCTCCAAGTTTTACAGCGCTATCAATACGTCTTTATACCCAGTTCCTGTATCATAAAATTATCCATTATTTTCTTTAGTTCTTCTGTATTGTGGGTGCTTACTTTTAGTCCTTGCAATACAACGTTGTTCCTTCTTTTTTCGTTTTCCATGCGCTCTAATCTCCCATCGATATCCAATATAGCTTTCTTCATTTTTTGGTTCTCTACCTCAAGTTTCTTATTTTCAGTTCTTAATTCATTGATTTCATCTCTATACACCTTCTGTTCTTCTTTCGTTTTCTTAATCTCCGTAGCCATATCGTTTATCTTTTCCCCCATTGACTGCATCATCTTCATTAAGAGGCCTCTATGTTATCTTCTAATTTTCTCTGATTCTTAATTGGTGATCTTCACACTATAACCACTTGATAGATTTAAATGCTCGTAATACCCCTTAAATTAGAAGTTGATTACGGAGCCGAAATCAATAACAACTTTCACATTAATTACCAGGGCCGGACTTTGAAGCTTGTTAAAAGATCAAAATTTGTTTAACAACCTTTTTCCAGTAACATTTCGAATTATCATTAAACACGTTTCCAAATTAGTTTCAAAACGATAAGTTATTTTAAGAACTAAACGTTTTATATTCAAAGTTCAGTCGAAGTTGAATCTTTACTAGGTATATGCACAACAGAGCCACCTTAAACCGGCACTGTCTATATATGAAAAAAGATAGCCCTATACTTATAATTATCAAAGGATTATGATGGTAATATCCATGGAGGTAGCAATGTCGTGTGGGCAGCAAATCTCATTGCCCACCCCATAAAAATCGACAGTATTGAAGAAATATACCTACCGTTCTCTTCCAAAAAAAAACACAAAATTTAATACTATTTTCCTTATATTTCATTCAATTCAAAATCCATCTATTCTACTAAAAAATTGGATGATCTTTAATTGTATTACCGAAATTAAAAACTTATGGTGGCTGATCATATGACTGGCTGCACCACTACAAAACTTCCGTAGCTACGCCGATGGTATTATCAAAAATGTATTAGAATTACATTTACATGGATATCTTTTCATCTTCAAATTAAATGTCATGTAGAGCCAAATGGACATAGCACAAATTGCACCATAGAAGAGATATAGCAGCTGTCAACGAGTTCCCACTTCACAACAATATAATTTACGAAATTCATTAAATTAATGCATGCCTGTTTACTGCTCTCCTCGCCACTACGGAAGCGATATTTGTCAAACAAGTCAGTGGATAAAAATACAATTGCGAACAATCAATTACACAATAAAATTTATTGGTACTATCCCGTGTGCAGGGGCGTCGATATAGGGTGTACTTTTTAAGATAATATTTTCTGAAAGTCAACATTATCCTCAGAGGTTGTTAAAAACAGAACATAAGAATAGGAAAGATAACCAGATTGCATAATAACTCATATTCTAGCACTGAATAGATTTTTTCTTGGTATGCCTAGAATGGGTAGGTTCTTGACTTTTTCGACTAGCGAAGCCATACTAGAAGTTGAACCAAACGGTCTATTCTCAAACAGTGACATTTTTTGTCGCATGCGATTTTGTACTTTTGTTCATCAAGAATTATACAATCCCCAATGCGTCAAAAATGTCACTTTTTGAGAATAGACCGCCAGAGCGTACACAGCGTCGGAGTCGAGTACACTTCGTTTAGTATCACTTCTTCTCCTCTCTTTTTGTTGTCATCTTTATTCAATTTCTTCAAACGCTGCAATTAATATTTATTTCTGTGGTTTTAAACCCTATAGAATCACAAAGACAACATAAAAGGATTTCGAACTTGTGTTTATTCGTTTATTGTTCATGCTGAAAGTGAAGAATAATTTAAAACATGGACCTAATCCTCCCTGGGAATGGACGAGAAATCTCACTATTCTGTGGTATGTCCGATTACATACGGCCACAAGATGGTGAAGTGTAAAGGTTCTATTTTTTGCCAAGGTAATCTAACTAAAATTTGTTTTAGATGAATATTTGCAACAATACATGCGAAATTTGACAGTAACTAATGGAAGAGTTCTATATAAGGTCACTGTAGCCAACACAATAAAATAAAATGATCAAAATGACATATGAAATGGGGGTCACTGAAAGGGTTCACCTATTGACTAAATTTTTCAGTTTTTCAGATATAAACCATATTTTATGCAATATATCTTGTACCCGAATGATAAAAAGCTCGTTTTACTTTCTAATGTTTACCACAAATGTCACAGGAAACTGTCAACATTGTCAGTGCAAGCAGCATAGGCGTAGTTTTAACTTGGTATTTGTTTTGTATGTTTTAAATTTTCAAAATTAAATTATAATCCACTGGAAAGACATACATACAAACGAATAAAGTTTATAAAAATAAAACCAAGCTATGACAACCAATGTTATGACGTTGACTTTGACAGTTAACAGGCAGGCCATAAGCCTTAAGAAGCCTAACTTAAAACGAACTTTTTATCTTTTGGGTACAATATATAATATATAAAACATCGAGTTTATCTGAAAGAAACAAGAAGTAAGTTAAATGGTAACCCCTTTCAGTGACCCCCATTTCTTATGTCATTTTGATCATTTAAATTTATTGTGTTGGCTACATTGACCTTATATAGAACTCTTCTATTGTCTCGTAGAGTATGGTGTCATGCGCATAGTACAATCGAGATCAGGGTCGGACTGGCCCGGTCGGCAAGTCGGCATTTGCCGACGGGGCCAAACCCCTTTGGGGGCCAACGTCAACGGTCAAGCACTAGAGATAAATCAAACCACCATCATAAAAATGTTGTTTCCAATAATTCGACGAAATCTAGTATATCTGACAACATTGGTGCGTCTAGACGTAGTTCGCAGTCTAGGCCCTAGGCTGCTGAGACGATTTGTTTAATAGAGATCGCCAAGCGCAAGTATCTTAGTCCTGTGCGTTCTGCGTTAGGTAACTTTGTTTAATTTGTTTTTGTTAATTACTAATTGTTGCCAAAGCGAGGCGAGGCGCGAGGCCTGCATGTTCTTTCTTGTTTTCTCCTATGTGTTTGGACCAAGAAAGAAAGCCTATTGAAATCGATGTGTATTAAATAAAAGTTAAAAGCAAGTATGTTTAGTATGCTAATCCTGCTAATAGTAATAGTAAATTTTTGACAAAAAATAAGTAATTACCCACAATTTCAATATAGATTCGGAAATTATATTATTTGTTGTTGATGTACACCCCATTTAAATATACTGTGTTACTTTTAAGTCAAAAAAGTATGTTTTTGAATCATCCAAGATTCCTTTTCATTTTAATTCAGGCTTAATCCTTAACAATTTATTTTCATTGATATATTTATTTAAAATAAAATAGAAATACTTATTTCTTAGATGGCTGAGGCTGATGTGCGAAGCAATACCAAAAAGAGAGTCTACAAAAGTGGAACAGAAAAACGAGAAGAAAGTCTTACAAAATTACTTTTACAAGCGGCAGAGTCACCAACCCAATCTAATTTAAAGTTATTTTTGAGAAAAAGCGCAGATGCAAATACTCCTCTAAATTGTGGAGCAGGAATTAGTACTTTGGAAAGGAATAGTAATGACTCACCTGCTAAAATAGTGAAAATGCACCTTCTTTTTCCCAACAAACTGAAATTGACGATTATGAATCTGAAGAAAAATGCAGTAAAGAAAATTTTAAACATAAAGAACCTGTTGAAAAAACTGAAGTTGAGGAAGAACCAAAACCAAGGGAAAATATTGAAGAACGTTTAGCCAAATTCATTCCCCCATCTGCAGAATCTAGTATGAAAACCAAATTATTATTTTTGGCATCTCATCTAGTTCAGCCTAGTTCTAATAAATTTAAAGCAGAGCAAGTATACTTTCGAATTCTATCTAATAAAGATAAAATTCGTCGAAATTGGTTATCTTAAAGGTTATCATAAAGACAGCCGTGGCCGAGGTAATTTAATTACATTTTTAAGCAAAACAACGGTAAACAAAATAATAACTATAATCGGAAATGAAATTAAATTGAGAGTAGCAAACGAAGTTAAAGAAGCTGGAAATTATAGTGTTCAAATTGATTCAACCCAGGATATTAGCGTGGTTGAACAATGTTCAATTATAGTTCGCTATATAGATAGTGAGGGTAAAGTAAAAGAAAGATTGTTAGATATTGTTCCAGTGGAAAGTACTGGGCTGGCTCTTAAGACCAAATTAATTAATGTTTTAAATAATTTAGACCTCGATGAAACAAACATAATTGGATGTAGCTTCGACGGCGCAGCTATTATGTCAGGTCAGTACAATGGACTCCAAGCCCATATTAAGGACCTTTCACCAAAATCTCTGTTTACATGGTGCTATGCACATATGCTTAATTTAGTTGTTTGTGAAAGCTCTCAATGTAATCAAAAAGTTAAATCTTACTTTGGGTTGTTAAATCGAGTAGCATGTTTTATTTCGGGGTCTTATAAAAGAGTCCATTTATGGGAAACGCTAAAATCTACTCACACCCATGTTAAAAGATTACAAAAAATTGGAGAAACTAGATGGTGGACAAAGAGTAGAGCTGTTTCTAATTTATTTGGCAAGTTTGACGACCATTCTAAAGAAATTTATTCTACGTTGATACTTGTTTTATTAGAAATGGCTGAAAGTACAGATTTTGACTCAAAAACATGCTCCGAGGCGCAGTCATTACTTGAAAATTTCTGCAAATATGAAGCGCTTTTAATATCATGATAAAAATTTTTGAATACGTGACTCCCGCCTCAGACAGAAGGTATTGATTTTATCCAAGCATACCATTTGGTAACAAATGCGAAAGCAATGCTAAATGAAATGTATGACAAATTTGATGTAACTGTTAAAAAGACGAATGAATTTTTAAATTATATCAAACAAATAGAGATCATTAGAAACAAAGATACTCTAATTGAACATGAGCTGCCACAACAAAGGTTAAGAAAAAGGAAACGTATGGTAGACGAAACTACTGAAGATTCCGTTATAACCGATCCAATGAAAAAATTTGAAGTTGAAGTATTTAAATCAGTAATTAATCAGGCAATTCAAAGTATAAGCCAGAGATTTGAAGCCAACAAACAAATTTATGAAGATTTTTCAGGCCTTGACCCCAGAAAGGACTATGCTTCCATCTTATGGAAAAAAAAGACCACTCAAATGCGGATATTTTGATACCAACGTATTCGTCTTGAAAAATAGAACATTTGATAACATTGCGCCAATGTTGTAATTTAATTAATAAACCCACAAAATCAGTTCATTTGTCAGAAATTTTCGATTCGATTACAAAATCTAACCATTCAATAGGACTCCACCTGCTGCGGTGAAACAGAGTCGGACTTGTGAATATAGTTGTACATACGATGAATACCCATTTCGTCGAAACAAAATAATAGGATTATATTTTTCAGTTGTATAAAGATATGATAGATTGCAATCAAATTATGTAAAAAAGGTACATCTCTCAATTGACAATCTAACATCTTTACATAAGTTTGTCATTTTGTAATAGCAATTTATTATAACGTTTTTTATATTATAACGGGATCGCCGAGTTGTACTACAAGATATCAGGTAGGTATAATCCTGCCGTCGAGTTATACCACCGAATTTCCTGGGAGGATTAACGATTTAAAAATAAAGTCTATTGACCAATGACCTTCTCGATAAATTAATCAATGATCCACCTCGATGGTCAGTATAATCCCCAATAAGGACTGAAATGGATTAACTCAGGTAGTGGTGGTACAACTCGGTAGTCCCCTATTATAATAGTACAATTATAATACATTTAATAACTGACCGACACGTATTTCATAAACAATTCGTAGAAGTAATTTGCATTCTGTATAAAAGTCGTTAAAGAACAAATATTTATACCTGACAGGTGGGGAGTCCCCGACAGGTGATAGGAGTATGAAAGAAAAGGGCGTGTCCATCTAATTGTAGACTAACAAGTTTTAACTACAAATAACCAATTTTAATAAATTTCTTTCTTTCTTTCTTTTCAAGCTCTTTTGCAAGAACCAGGTTTCCTGAGAGCTCGAGTTTATTCCAGATTTAGGCAAGCTACTAAACATCAATTGTGGATAGCATTTCGTCCACGATTAGGTTATGACGAAGAAATCGAACCTAACGAAGAGATTCAACATATTGATGGCTATTACTGTACTTGCAAAACTGGAGCTCGAACACTTGGATGTTGTGCACATGTAGCTAGCGTGATCTGGTATTTAGGATATGCTAGACACCAACCTAATATTACATATCCATCAACCAGGTTACTAAATACTGTACTTGACGCTGCTGATCGAACTATACCTAATCATTAAGAAATATAATGATGCAAATTAGATTTCAGTTAACAGTGTTTTTTATGTCACGCAAGGGAAAACACTCATCGCCATCAAAATATATATAACACAAAAACCGGCTTCGGCTATCACTTCGCGGATAGAAGGTAATGAGGTCCTCAGGCGCTGCCTGTGGGGGGAAGGTGGAGCGCGTAAAAGGGGATACTCTAAGAATTATACATTATCTTTTAGTATCACCCTTTACGTCGGGTTCATTACCTACACACATTTCACAAGCATTTTTGTATTAACAGTTAATAGACATTTAACATCTAGCATATAAAAAAATCTTTTCCGCATCCCTATCCTCATATTTTTTAGAGTTACCGATGCCAACAAATGCACTACAAAATAGTACAAAGAAAAAACAACATATAAAAATTAACTGGTAAAATTAGGTCAGTTCAACCCTGTCTGGTTTTATTCATTCATTTCTTATCACCGCTTATATCCTTACTTCGTGGAATCTGTAATAAATGTTTATTTACGTATTTTCTCTCTGTCTTACTCATACAATCTCCGTAAGCGATTTTAAAAATAATATCATTAATTGTGGGTTTATTAATTAAATTACAACATTGGCGCAATGTTATCAAATGTTCTATTTTTCAAGACGAATACGTTGGTATCAAAATATCCACATTTGAGTGGTCTTTTTTTTCCATAAGATGGAAGCATAGTCCTTTTAAAAGCTTGGATTTATTAAGCGACTCCAAATTAACTGATATTGCAGAAAAGATTGGGATCGATAATGTGGAATTAAAAAATGAGTTATTGAGTTTTACACAAATATACCCCAATATTAAAAAAAATGTTAAAACAGACCTCTGCATAAATAAGTCTGAAACAAATGAATGTGTAGGTTGCGTACACTGCACTTTTAAAATTTTAAGAGAATACAATATATGCATATATCCACTTTTTCAAATTTGTATATGGCTTATAAGCTTTTAATTACTATGTCTTGCACCCAAGTGGCATGCGAACGAGTATTTTCTCTATTAAAAATAATTAAAAGTAGACTGAGATCTTTATTAGGCCAAGAATTATTGCAAGCCCTAATATTAATGAATACGGAAAAAGACACCTTAAATAGTATTAACCCAGAAAGAATTATCGATAAGTTAGCTTCCACAAGCTCAACTTACTTTAATGCTTTGACTTTTTAAGCTTCGTTTTTTCTGATTGTGTCTACCTATCATTAATAGGCTAGTTTTTTTTATTTTTATTTGTTCTTTAAGTAGTTTTATTTTGTTTTGTGATTTTGTACGTGTACTTACCTGTTTATTTTATTTATTTATGTTGACAACGTTCTATTTTATGATAGAAATTTTTAGTCAGACTTAGTCAAATAGTACTGACTTACTACACTGACACTCCTATTTTTGACTATGTAATATTAATTTCCATATTTGTTGTTGTTTATGGAAGTCAGTCTTTTTTAATGTTAATTTGTGGTTTTTTACTTTTATTTTTATTTATTTTGGTTTGAATATCTTAAAATTTTTCGTTTTGTTGTTTATTTAAAAAAATATTTTTTATAAAAATTAACCTTTATTTTTTATTTATTACCTACATAGTATTCATATGTATTATGTTTTAAACGCATATTTTTTTTAGATTATTTGAAACGGTCGCAAAGTACTTGAAATTCTCATGATTTTGGACTATCTACTATTTTAACACTACTTTTTAATATATAAATTCTAAATAGTAGTGTCTTAAATGTGATTAATCACCTTCATAGGAATAATCGAGTTGGTCAAAGAGAGTAGGATAGAATTACTGGTGGTGCCGATGGGGCCAAATTTAGCCAGTCCGACCCTGGTCGAGATACCTATAACAGAGATAAGTAATAAACAAGATGCGCACGTCAATGCTGTAATTGGGAAATATATTCCAGAGATCTTATCTCTGCCCTATAACCACACCAAAGTATGCCTGGTATATGTAAGAAAAAATCGTCTACTGTGAAATTCAGTCTGTTAAACAATTTTCTTTACATGACCTGGTTCATGAAACACCAATAAAATAGATAAAATGTTCACAACAACAGTAATAAGATAAACCGAAACCACCCCCTCTTCTGAATGGAGTGCGAACTAAAAGTAAAAGATGGCGGGACGATTAAAAAATTTTAATTACGGAAAATGTGTACCTACCAAATTTGATCCAATATTATACAATATGAAGAAAATTTTGATACTGAGGTCGTATAGGGGGTGTTGTCAATAGACTGAGAATGTATATAGAAGCTTCAGAAATAGTATATTGTACAACGAGTGGGGAAAGTTCAACTTTTCTCACGAGTGTGGAAGAAGAATACAAGTAAAGTAACTTAATATTTATTTTTATGGTTAGTAAAACAAAAAGAAAAGGTGAGCGGTCGTCGGACTGCCGATAGAAGCTTGCTTCTTATGCACAATGGAATGACCATCTTTGACCATTTTTCGTAAATTTTAGACCATTTTTCAATAATTTTGACAATTTTTGACAATTATTGACCATTTTTTCAAAATTTTTGACTATTTTTTTAAATTTTAACAATTATTGACAATTATAGACCAATTTTGACAGTTTTGACAATTATTGATCATTTTTGACAATTTTTGACCATTTTTCCAATTTTTAACAATTATTGACCATTTTTGACCATTTTTGAACATTTTTGACAGGTTCTGACAATTATTGACCATTTTTGACAATTTTTCAAAAACTTTGACCATTTTTCAAAAATTTTGACAATTTTTTACAATTATTGGCCATTTTTGACAAGTTTTTATAATTATTGACCATTTTTTAAAAATTTTCACAATTTTTGACCATTTTTGACAAGTTTTCGAAAATTTTGACCATTTTTCAAAATTTTCACAATTTTTGACAATTTTTCCAAATTTTAACAATTATTGACCATTTTTGAGCACTTTTCACAGGTTCTGACAATTATTGACCATTTTTGACAATTTTTAACAACTATTACCATTTTGACAGTTTTTCATAATTATTGACCATTTTTTCAAAATTTTGACAATTTTTGACAATTTTTCGAAAATTTTGTCAATTTTTGACAATTTTTCGAAAATTTTGTCAATTTTTGACAATTTTTCGAAAATTTTGTCAATTTTTGACAATTGACCATTTTTTCAAAATTTTTGACCATTTTTTCAAATTTTAACAATTATTGACCATTTTTGACCATTTTTCCAAATTTTAACAATTATTGACCATTTTTGCCAATTTTTGACAGGTTCTGAGAATTATTGACCATTTTTGACATTTTTTTATAATTATTGACAATTTTTTCAAAATTTTAACAATTTTCGACCATTTTTCACAATTTTAACAATTATTGACCATTTTTGACAGTTTCTCACAATTGTTGACCATTTTTGACAACTTTCAAAAAATTTGACAGTTTTTGATCATTTTTCAAAATTTTAACAATTATTGACTATTTTTTTAAATATTTGACAATTTTTGACAGATTCTGACAATTATTGACCATTTTTGACAATTTTTCCAAATCTTTGACAATTTTTAATAATTATTGACCATTTTTGCCAGTTTTTGACAAATATTGACCATTTTTCCAAATTTTTGACAATTTTTGACCATATTTCAAAATTTTTGACAATTTTTTAAAATTTTTAACATATTTTCTAATATAATCTGACAGTTTTGTGACAACTGAATAGGTATTTAAAGATGACAGTAGCCTACTAAGTTTTTGTCGATTTTATTTGATTCTCCAAATAAATATATGTGGCGTGGGCAAAGTGCCGTGAGAAATATTATTTCTCACAGTATGAGCAATATTTGGTTTTGAAATCAAGTAAGGTATGAGAAATACGTCACTTTTCATAGCAGTTGTAGAAAATAGTATATTGTGCAACAAGGGGGGAAAGTTCAACTTTTCTCACGAGTGTGGAAGTTTGTGGCACGAGCCCGAAGGGCGAGTGCCGCAAATACATGAGTGAGAAAAGTACTTTCCCCACATGTTGCACACTATACTTTTTCTACAACTGCACAAATTTAAAGAATACAAGTAAAGTAACTTAATATTTTTTTATGGTTAGTAAAACAAAAATAACACTTAAGTATCCCATCTCTATACTGTTAAATAATTTTATTTAACATTATAGTTGATGGTGAAATTTGTACAATTTTGTATGGTCAAATCCGGAACGTCATTTCTTTTCACTAAATTCTTTGTTATATTAATTAGTCTGACAGTTTTGTGACAACTAAGTAAGTATTAAAAGATGACAGAAGCCTACTGAGTTTTTGTCCATTTTATTTGATTCTCCATATAAATGTATGTGGCGTGGGCAAAGTGCCGTGAGAAATAATATTTCTCACAGTATGAGCAATATTTGGTTTTGAAATTAAGTAAGGTATGAGAAATACGTCACTTTTCATAGCAGTTGTAGAAAAAAATATTTACATAACTTCCAATATTATTTCGGTATTGAGTCTATTTTCAGCGGCAAAAGGAGCTGGACCAAACGAATACCCCTAAATATGCGACTGGTATAACTAAGTGCTCCAATTTTTCTAGTGTAAGAAGAGTTTACTTCTGATGTAGATATTTTTATTCTTTCTTCAAACCTTAATTAAGTTTGTTAATATAGGTAGTAGGTATAGTTTATTACTGTGACTGAGCTACTTAGTCTCCTAAAACAAAAAGAATAATATGTTATCGAAACTACCTCCAATTCAAACAGATTTATAGTGATGAAATCCTGAAGAAAATTAAAGTTCATGTTCCTTTTTTCGTGTCATTAGTTTCCTTCCTTCCCTCGACTCTCACCGATAAGGTTTTAGAAGTTTTTCTCGAGAATTTTATCTCTTTTGCGATAAATTCACAGAAACTCAAATATTTTGTATCGGTCCATGATTGAACCAGAATTTATTGAACCGGTTAGAAATCTAATTCTTGAAGTTAGAGCGCACTGGAACAAATTTCACAAATAAAATATATTTTCTGTACTTGTCCGAGGAGATGAAAACATTAAATATAAGAAATGCTACAATTGTACACACATACGATAAGCTATTTTCAAGAAAGTATTTTCTACAGCTGTATCAAAAAACGTTAGTTGCAGTTTATTCAAATTTTAAAATATTTAATTACCATGCTTAGATTTGGAACAGTGGTTTTTTAATGTGTCAATGAGGAATGTTGTTATTCCCCTAGCATACTCAGAGACCTGTCGAGCCCTTCGCTTTCGCAATCCCCTTTCTATCAACATGGGTGAGAGCGTACTTCATAGTAATAATGATGGTCAGATGACGTTGACGACGAATCTTGCATATCAAAGAGTAACTAGATAAGTTTACTGTGAAGCCATCAAACAAGCCTGTGGAAGTGTTATTCCCAAGGGAATTATAGACACCTCCAGTAATATTAATGTGACCAGAAAAAGTAATTTATAAAATTTTTAAACATAAAAGCAAGATGCTTTATTTGTTGTATGTTCGTATGCAACTCGAAAACTCATATACTGATTTCCTATTAGGGTGGCCCCGAAAGCTACCGTGTTTTGTAAAAATACTTTTGGCAAAAATTAATTAATTTTACTTTCATGATCATGAACTCTATAGTTGTGTCCAGTACTCTCTAATACATATGGGATTTCGGGATTTTTTAGACAATTTTGTAGACAATTAACGGGTCTTCAAATTTAATATAAGAAATGTTGTCGACATGCGTCACTCAACATTCCAGGCTGGACATTCACATTTATAAAATTCAGTGGTTTCATAAAGATTTTTTTTAATCTTTAGGTACTATACTTCAACAAATATGTAAATAATTAATACCATCAAAACTTATGTGGTAAACGAAATTAAATAACGACCAAATAAGTTAACCCGCTTAATATTCTCGATTCGTATAAAAGTTATAAAAGAAAAGTCCTGCGATAATTTAAGGAAGTTCACAACTCAACTCGAAATTACAAGTACATGCTATAACTGTACAGTCAGACTTCAAATAAAAACATAATTTTAAATATTTTGTCCGTGTACGACTTGTGCAGTTAAGTAGGATCCCGTTTTGTAATTAAAATATTATGCTTGGGCGCTTCTTTATACACTTCAATCAGTCGCTTTTCTGACGCACCGCGTTACTTCCTTCAGAATTTCGTAAATATACGAAAAAAAGATCAGTATAATTATTTGTTTTAAATGAGCTTTGTGTAAGAAATATTATACTTTATGCTTCCGAGTTTACCGGGATTGATGTCGTCTTAAATTAAATTTTAATTGTAAAAACGAAGTCTACGAAAACATTAAAAACTTTATTATTCTCGCTTTTAAAATATTTTTGTTCGTAAATCTTAAACTTATTTTTCATACATTTAATTCATAAACCAAACACTGTGAGGTTTAGGGGATGACGGGGAATAGTGCGTTTTTTCGATTTTATTCTTATTTTTTGATAAATCGTTTACTGGTTTAATTACAATCTTTTCTGTTTTATTCAAATTTCCACTAAGCACTAAAAATACGTTTTTACAAGGGAATAAAAAACAACTCAATAGATATTATAGGTGACATCTGGACACAATTATCCCTATGAATTTAAACATTGTTATTAGGTAAATACATTAATTCCTTTTTTTCAGTATCTACTCAGGACTTATGAGCCCACTGTCCACATACAACTCACCTTAACCAAAGTTCTCTACTTTTGCCAAACTTCCCGAAAACTAAACATTTATCACTTTCACCATTTACATCTTCTTCTTCTTCTTCATCATCCTTATCTTCATCATCGGAACTAATTTCGGAAGTCTGCAAATGAATCTTGCTCCTGGATTTCTGATTAGTATTAAAGTTGATCCAAAATCAATGGCAGAAGCTAAAGCACCAGTTCGTCTCCCTTGCCGACATTTCTGCATGTGCCGGCATATGCCTAGTCAAAGGAAAAAGCCGACAAGGTAGACGAGCACGAGCTTTAACTGCAATTGATTCTGGACAAACTTTAACTGCTTTTACTTAATTTTGATCTTCGTTTTCGAGAACAAAAACTTTTCTTTTATATCCTGGTTTAGTAGCCTTTTGTTGTTCACCCTTAAATTTTTGTGAGCTTTTTCTCCTTTTTATTAGCTTTCTCTTCCTTTGTATTAGTTGTACCTTCTAAATATATGGCCCTGGAAAATGTAAAATTTCCTGGAATTACTTTTCTATATCAGAACATTGTCGTTGCTTGAACTCTATCATTTCCATATATATATATATATATATATATACAGGGTGCGCCAATTATTTCTACTCGATCTCTAGCACCGAAACTAAAAGAGGTATTAACAAGATTTCTTGTAGGTTTATACGGTGTCACTCGGACTACAATTGTAAAATATTTTGATGTATACAGGGTGGCTAATTTTTGTGGAATGAAAATTAATTTGGTTTTTTTAAATTGAACACCCTGTATACGATTATGTCTTCTGATTCTACTTAATATTAGCTTTACGGTAGTTTTTTGAATTTGTAAATCCGACGCGGCGTTGACAAGTTATTCCTATTATAAGCAGATTTAATGAAAAAACAGCACTTCAGAAATATTAGCACAATAAACACATTTTTTCAAAAATTCCTCCAAAAGGCTACTATGATGTAAATGAAACATACACCTACCACAATAATTACCCAACATCTTCACCTGTTGCACAGGGTGTTTGCCGATGGCGTGCAAATAGTCTAGTTTTCAAATTGCAATAACTTAATTTTTTCAAATGGGACACCCTGTATATTTTTCTTCAGTTAGAAGCTCTCCTTAATACACATTAAAAAAATATAGGGTTTTGGACATCTAACTTTACTATTTACTTTAATAATTGACGTTAAATGAGAAATAACATATTTTACACAATTTTTAATAAGAAAACAAGTTATCTATGAAAATGACAGTAGGTATATTTTGTTGTAGCATTAATTGTCAACATAAAATTTTGTATTATATCACGTCTACTATATTTAATCGGTATTAGGTATAAAAAATGGATTATAATAAGAATTATAGTGTTCAAGAAAATATTGATATGATATGGATACTGGGTGAATGTCAAAAAAATGCGTTTCTTGCTAGTAGGGTCTATCGTCAAAGATACCCAGAAAGATGTCATCCACAAAAGGATACTTTTGAGAATTTAAAGAATAGATTTGATAGAACGGGAACCGTCAAGTATGAAAAACATTCACGTGATGCTACAGCTGTTACTGTTGACAACGAATATAAAGTAATGATCAGTATAGTTGAAGATCCCAATGTAAGCACAAGGCAATTAAGCAATCAGTTAGATATTTCCAATACCACTATTAGACGCATAATAAAGAAGAATAAATATCACCCTTACCATATCCAGCTTCACCAAGAATTGTTACCGCGTGATTTCGCGCGTAGAGAAGAATACTGTAGATGGTTAATAAACAAGATAAATACAGAGCGTAACTTTTTAAACAAAGTTTTATTCTCCGACGAAGCCACATTTCATAAGAACGGTTGTGTAAATAGACACAACTTCCATTATTATTCGGACCACAATGAACATTTATTTAGAACCACATCACAGTATCGATGGTCTTTGAATGTGTGGGCGGGAATAATAGGTGATTATGTAATTGGTCCCTATTTCTTTGATGGGACTGTAAATGGAGCTGCTTTTTTAAATTTTTTAGAACTTGATTTTAGAAACCTTTTGCAAAATGTGCCTCAAAATTATCGCAACGGAATGTGGTTTCAATTAGATGGTGCCACACCACACTACCAATTAAATGTTCGCAATTGGTTAAATAGGGAATTTCAGGATCGTTGGATAGGAAGGGCAGGACCTACAAATTGGCCTGCTAGATCGCCGGGCCTTACACCTTGCGATTTTTTCTTGTGGGGTTTTATTAAAAATATTGTTTACAAAGAAGAGGTTACCACAAAACAAAATATGAAAGACAGAATTACTGCAGCATTTAGACAGGTGACCCCTGCAATGCTAAGAGATGTGCGTAAATCAATGAAAGAAAGGGCAAGAAAATGTATAAATGAAAATGGAAGACATTTTGAACACCTATTATAAATTTTAACTTTCAATATTGTAGTTTTCTTACGATTAAACTTTGTAAAATTTTGTAAAGTTAGATGTCCAAAACCCTATATTTTTTTAATGCGTATTAAGGAGAGCTTCTAACTGAAGAAAAATATACAGGGTGTCCCATTTGAAAAAATTAAGTTATTGCAATTTGAAAACTAGACTATTGCACGCCATCGGCAAACACCCTGTGCAACAGGTGAAGATGTTGGGTAATTATTGTGGTAGGTGTATGTTTCATTTACATCATAGTAGCCTTTTGGAGGAATTTTTGAAAAAATGTGTTTATTGTGCTAATATTTCTGAAGTGCTGTTTTTTCATTAAATCTGCTTATAATAGGAATAACTTGTCAACGCCGCGTCGGATTTACAAATTCAAAAAACTACCGTAAAGCTAATATTAAGTAGAATCAGAAGACATAATCGTATACAGGGTGTTCAATTTAAAAAAACCAAATTAATTTTCATTCCACAAAAATTAGCCACCCTGTATACATCAAAATATTTTACAATTGTAGTCCGAGTGACACCGTATAAACCTACAAGAAATCTTGTTGATACCTCTTTTAGTTTCGGTGCTAGAGATCGAGTGGAAATAATTGGCGCACCCTGTATATATATATATATATATATATATATATATTTTATTATGGATTTTGTGGACATATACCAATAGAAATTCAAGGTGTCACAATTTAAAATGAATTAGAATAAACAAGTTATAGAAAAAAGTAGAGTTCAATTATCCATAAACAATTTTGATACACCCTGTATGTGTTTATTATGAAATATAGATGTTGACATTCAATAGTTAAAGGTAAATTCATATTAATAATTATTTGAAGCAAAATGTCAATAGTATGTCCAATCGGAATATAATGTTTATATGTCATTGTATTAATTTGGTTTAATTTAAAATATGATAATTTTAATAATATTTCATCTAAGTTACGATGCTACTCTGATTTTATTTATATTAGAAATTTAGTTAGTAATATTGTAAATAACAAGTTTATATAAATGTCATAAAGTGACTTAATGAAATTAAATAATTACTTACCTGAAGGTATAATATGTTGGTAAGACGTTTTTGGAAGGAAGTAATATTTTGTTTCAAAAAGCGTTGCTATGAGGAAACTAAGGGGGTTTGTTGACTGGGAACGATATAGTGAGAGTTCTGGGGGACGCGAAAAAGAGCGTCAGAAAAATATTTGTTGTGCGTGAATTTTTCTGGTAGAAAACCAGGAAAAGTGGTTAGCGAGGTGCTAACGAGCAGACTACGAGAGTCGAGAGTTTGCAGACAAGTTGTGGAGAATTTCCCACATAAAATCAGAACGTAGAATCTACTAAATTGGTGAGATATCCACTCCATAAATTTTTCATTTGTACTCCAAGTATTTATATGAGATAGATTAATCTTGTTGATTAATCTGAACGAAGTTCCAGTATCCAGAAACTGGAATAAAATCAAAAATATCATCTATGAATCGTTCATGTGAGTTGTGTATTGAGGTTAAAATTTTCATATAATAATCTAAGTGATTTAAAGTGCTTAAATAAGATTAATTTATAGGTTGTATTATTTAGGATAGAAATTTTCATACTTACAGAAGAATTTAATATCAAATTCTTACGAATATTCGCAATATAGCGTTCGCAAATCAATTTTTTCTTTATTTAGATTTCTACAGCGGATTCCAGAGAGCTGATCTTTCATTTGTAATGGAAGCCGCGTTCCGTATTTTTATTCGGTGCTTGCGAATATTGGTAGTAAAGTATTTCGCAGTTGAGTTATTGTCGAAAAGACAATTTTTGTTGTATATCGATGTTTGTTGTAATCGCTCGGCATATTGATTGCCATTTTTATTGTTGATTACGATTATTAAGAGCTTAATATTTTAAAAAAGATTGGAACTCCATCTATGCGCCGTTATCTCTACTGACCCTGAAACACGTCCTTGAGGTGCGCAGTCGAGTCTCTGTCTGAGAAGCCGTGGCATAAATATAATATATTTATTAATTAAAACGAAACACATCACACAAATCAAAAATTATTATTCAAATAATAAAAACACACAAAAAACAAATAATTAAAATCAATACAAAATTATAATAATTAAAACCAGAGCAGCAAAAAAGAATATAATAATATATATATATATATGCAAGTTGATGAGCTGGAACTATTTGTCTTTCTGGTCTGGTCTCGTGGCGGTCATGAACGAGGACTGGGGATTAACAGGAGCGTCACGATTGATGGGGAAAATATCTATTGATTGAAAACCTTTTATTGTATTTTCTGGTGTAGCTACCCTCATAAAGGCGTTATTCAAAAGTTCAGCAACTTCAAAGGGAGCAATTTTTTATAGAGATGGCTTCTCAAATATTTACTGCATTCTGAATTGTGTGCAGTTTTTAGTGGACCATAACAACAAACATCCACTGTTTGGAGCCGATGTGGAGTGTGTGGTGGGATGGATCAAAGTAAAATGTCGTTGGGTATAGAGATCCAAGTGGACCCCCTTTTTGAAGCTGGGGATTCATTCTTTCTCTATCATAAACAAACATTGGTGGCTCATATATACCTGTTGCGCACACACATCTGTAATATTTTTACCCCTTCCCCAACTTGTAGCAAATTCCACTTACTTAGTCCCTTCTGAGCTAGTATTCAAGTCAAGTTGTTAAAAATTAAAATGTAGGTTTATTAATTAATAGAGGAGTCAGCAGGTATAGTTACGAATCACTTTAATAATATTAATTATATATGTTTATCAATAAATACAAGTCAAAGTGATTCGTAAGCAAAAGAGAAGTTTTTATCGAGACGATTTATTATCAGCGAACTAATTCGAATAAGGACCGCTTGTGCTGACAAGAATAAATTACAGATTATATAGAATTTATGTGGATAATATAATATACAATTGGTACATGAAACGAGTTTGAATAATAACAGATCCCAATTCGTTACAGTTTTCGGGAAATGTTAGATGACCTAGCTACTGCACTAATACTCCTACCATTGTTTATAGCATTGTCTGCAAGTTCACAAATGAATATTTTCAGATTTCGGGCAGATTTTAAGTCTGTCATAACGGTACTTGGAGCACTAGAGCATTATAATACGGCACAACCGGCCACTTTCGACCACGGAATAGCATAGCGTAAAATTAAGGGGGGCCCTAATTAACCCAGTGGCGGTGCTAGGCGTAGGGGATAACAATGTTATTTAAAGCAGAGTAAAAGTATTCGTATACATTTCCGTATGCATGACGACTAAGTAGTATTTATCCAACTCCAGCTCTTGAAATACAATTCAGTAAACTTGGTCAACGATGCAGAACTGGAGAAGCACGATGAGTCAAGAGAGAATATTATATGCGTTACCAGTGCCGTCAATTGATTATGACATAATCTTGAAAAAAGTCAGAGATGCTAAAAATCGAAATATTCGTTTATTTAAATTTTTGACTGTTTGTCATCTTATACTCATTGTATTTATTGTTTTCTCTCTAACTGGGAAATGGAAGACGCCGAAGAAGCCGACGTCTACATTTGGTCTAGCCCCACGTACCAATGGTGCCCACTATTCCCCCAGCCTCATATATGTTACTCCACTTGAACCAATTTATATATGATAAAGGAGAAGGTGTAAATATGGAATATGCATGTAATATGGAATACCTCGGTTTTGACTAAACCAAATGCCGCCCCTTATCGAAAACCAGCTAAACTTATGCATGTTTGCCATCTTTTATTGTAGGCGATCTACCATGCGCCGTTTTAATATGGTTTCGGTTCTTGAGGTGTTCTCATGTGAATTTCGCGCCCTGAAAAGTTTAACAAGTAAGTGAATATGCAAGCCTAATTTTTTTTATTTGCATGCTTTTATTTAAATATTTGTTGCGATGCCACTGTATATAAACCAAAGTTTAAGATGACGTTGCATTTTTTTAGTTTTTTGTTATGATAGCCTAGATCTAACCTGAAATATTGGTGACATGGGTTGTTGGTAATATGGAATACCAGTATTCCATATTTACACCACGTTTTTATTTTTTTCAGGATGCCACGAAAAACTGAACGTCTGTCTTGCAATAATAAAAGAAAGCAATACAAGGAAGAGGACATGGCTAGGGCCATCCAGGCAGTGAGAGAAAAAAGAATGGGATTCTCAAGGCATCCAAAACCTATAGGGTTCCTCGTACAACGCTCTTTCGTCTGAGTCAAATTAACCAGATAAGGCTGCAGCAAGCAAGCTTGGAAGAAAATTTGTTTTGGGACCAGAGCTAGAGAAGCTACTAGTTGATTACATTTTAAAAATGGAGTCCAAATTTTACAGGCTCACAATGACAGATCTGAAGCGCATGGCTTAGTTGGCCATAAGGAATAAAATCAAACACCCATTTTCTACATCTGGATTAGCAGGCAGAGCCTGGATTGATTTGTTTTTGAAGCGACATCCAAAATTGTCAATAAGGAAGCCAACGGGGACATCATTTGCAAGAGCTGCAGGTTTTTGTAAAGAAAGAGCTGCCGGCTTTTTTGACCTCCTTGAAAAGCAAATGCCCTATTCCCCGAACAACGTTTATAATGTAGACGAATCAGGGTTAACAATTGTCCAAAGTAAAGTATCGTCAGTAATAGGGCTGAAAGGCAAACGTCAAGTTGCTTCATTAACATCAGCAGAGAGAGGGGCTCTGATTACAGTTATTTTTTGTATGAGTGCGGCTGGAAACTTTGTCCCTCCCTTGGTTATTTTTCCTAGGAAAAATATGAACATTCAGCTGATGAAGGGAGCTCCTCCTGGGTCCGTAGGAGTTGCACATCCATCCGGTTGGGTGCAGTCCCATATTTTCACCCATTGGTTCCGTCACTTTATCCAGTACACTAAACCAACTGAAGAAACCCCCCTCCTGTTAATCCTTGACGGCCATTACAGCCACACTCGCAATATCGACGTTATTGACCTTGCAAGGGAAAACCATGTTAACATTTTATGTCTGCCTCCTCACTCGACGCACAAGCTCCAGCCTTTGGGTAAGTCATTTATGGGGCCATTAAAAGTGTATTATAGTGAAGAAATTCGTATTTGGATCCGTCAAAACCAACGGGCTCTTAGTCCTTTTGATATAATGGAGTTATTTGGTAGAGCTTACGAAAAAGTTCAGTCATACACAATAGCGGCTAATGGTTTTCGCACCACTGGTATTTACCCTTTTAACAGGGATGTTTTTTCCGAAGCTGACTTCATTGCTGCGGAACAAGAAGCAGCGAAAAGAGGAATTACCATTAACATTCAAGAAGTCAAAACAACAAAAGCTTCTTCTACCCCTATCGATAAACCTTCATGCTCTAAAACGTCATGCGAAGACAATGCACCTGGCCGAATTCAAGCTGTTGACCAAGATGAAGATGAACAAGACCAAGATAAAGATGACCAAGACCAAGATAAAGATGACCAAGATGACCAAGATAAAGACGTAGATTCAACCCAGAAGTTTGTTTCACCGTTCGAAATATCTCCAGTCCCAAACACAATCCGCAAAAAAACCAACAGAGGACGCAAGACAATTGGATCTACTGTGATTAGCTCGTCACATTACAAAGACGAACTAATTGAGTCAATAAATAAAAAAACTGAAAAGGAGGCAAAAGCGCGTGGCGTTAAAAGAAACTTGTCTTCAGGAAAATCCTTGAAACAAAAAAAAGATTATCAAAAACAGGAAAAGTCAAAGTACAAAATGAAACGCCAAAAGAATGCAGTTTCTGCTGATGAATCTGAGGATTCAAGCAAAGATGTAAAACTTGACGATTCTGACAACGATTTGGAAGATATGCCGGGACAACTGAAACCGAATGAGGACGATGCTCATTGCATGTTTTGTGATAGTGCGTTTTCTGCTGATAAGAAAGGAGAACTATGGGTCCAATGTTTAATGTGCTTAATGTGGGCTCATAATGAGTGTGGAGGCGCCGAAAAAGACGAATATATTTGTGACTGGTGCAAATAATATGTAGATATATAAGGTATTCCATATTTACCCCACCTTTTCTAAGGTGGGAATTTTGTAGTTTTTTTTCTAACTTGTTTTTTGAAAAACTGTTTAAGTTAATTAAACATTTGCTTTCACATTTTGGTGTCTAATTGTCTTAAGTACCTTTTCCCTAAATTTGGCTTAATTCTATTCACTAACAAAAAATTTTTCACATACCAAATAAAATGGTATTCCATATTTGCACCTTCTTCTCTACGGTTAAAGTGTTTACTTGTCTAGTTTATAAACTAGCTGGATATTACACAAACTACATATAATATAAATAATTATGCAATATTTTGTATTCCACATGATGTTTTACAATATTCCCTTCCTCTTTTTGAAAAATTATCACTATATTTTACGAAATTTTGTATCGTGCAAGTGTTAGTTCTATAAATATCACCAACTAAAAGAGTTGTTTTTTGTATATTTATTAGATACCCATATTTTTTCGATACCCAATAATGAAGGGCATAAATTTCTACCTTTAACCAACCCGATTCCTCCACCTCTCGAACCACGGTCCTTACGAATCTTCTTGAAACCCCAGAATATACACTGGCCGCTCCCGTGATATTCGAAGTCAACCAAATTTCAGATAAGCAAACAATATTTGTGGAAATTTATTAGCTATACAAATCAAACGAATTTATCAAACAATGAACGAATATTGAAATGTGCCAATTTTAATTTTTTGTTACACGAATTGAAATCTAATGTGTTTGACAGGGAAGATGTAAATAAATTCCCGTTTGAAGCCCCCGATGATATTTATTTAATGATGAAGGTTGTAATGATAATGGGAATTGCTGGAGCGTGCCGTTCTAGTGAACTCTGTGCAATGAAAATGGACAATGTTGAATTAAGGCATGAAGTCATAATTGTTACTATTCCTGATTCCAAAAATGGAATGGCACGTAAATGACGAATTATAATCCTCGCCTCTTCATGCGATATCAAAATGTAAAGTGCTCAAACCAGCCAGTCGGGAAAAGCTCGACTCTTTAATTTCAAGTAAAATTGGTAAATTTCAGAACTTTAAGGAGTATACACTGGACACTCGGCCATTTTATTAGCGAATAGGTGCCAGTGGCAGCTCCTCCATTAGGTCATTGAGTCAATGACCTCCCATTAAAAAATAATTTAAAAAAATAATTAAATAAGCATTTGTAAAGAGGGAAAAACTTGACTTGAGGAGAATGAGTGATTTGTAAAGATTGATATATTTAATTAGAATTTAACTTTTAATTACTTACATTATATTGTTCATAATATAGATAATAAAACAAATCTAAATGTTGAAAATAACTATTTACAAGACACTGGACGTGATGCCTGGATTTAATTGAACAGTCCATGTGGACATGGTCCAAGTAGGTTGAACAACCGAGATGACGTACCTGGAATTAGATAGAAAAACACTCCGAGTATTCAATTTGCCATAAATAATGATTAATTATTTAACTAACGATTAGTATAGTTGAAATCCCCATAATTAATGAAAGTATTAATAATATACAAGGTGCATCTTATGTATTTGAACTGTGATTATGCATATCAGTACTAAAGTAAAGTTAAAACTTCACTTGATCAAAAATAAATGCCTAATAGTAAATATTTAGGGTTATTAGGAAAGGTGCAAGGGGCGCAAACACTCCCCAGTGCATGTAAGGAATATGTGGCACAAACAATATTATAACTACTGTAAGTGGCACAAACTCTCCACAGTACAGCAAAATAAGGTTACACTGCAAGTGGCTCAAACTCTCCACAATACAGGGGGGGTGGAAGGAGATATGGGTGCGTGAGAAGTCACCCAGTATCAGGAATGGACAAACCGCAAGTGGCGCAAACTCTCCACAATACAGAACAGGTATGTGAGTTAAACTGCAAGTGGCACAAACTCTCCACAGTACAGTAAAATAATAATACACTGCAAGTGGCACAAACACTCCACAGTACAGTAAAAAAATAATACACTGCAAGTGGCACAAACACTCCACAGTACAGCAAAAAAAATAATACACTGCAAGTGGCACAAACTCTCCACAGTACAGCTAAATAAGGTTACACTGCAAGTGGCTCAAGCTCTCCACAATACAGGGGGGTGGAAGGAAATATTGGTGACGTGAGAAGTCACTCTGTATCAGGAATGGACAAACCGCAAGTGGCGCAAACTCTCCACATTACAGTATAGGTATGTGAGTTAAACTGCAAGTGGCACAGACTCTCCACAGTACAGTAGGATTGGATGAATAGGAAATGCAACAACAAATTAATGTTCTTAATAACGTTGAATATTAAAGAACTTTAAACAAAGTAATTATTAAAAATGATTAGCAAATATATATACTCTATGTGATACAATAACTTTTAAAATCAAATATCAAATAACAGGCAGAAATGAATTACTCTGTGAGATAGACTCACCTATTTAACTCCTGATATGCACCACAAAACACACTACATTTTAATAGATTTATTTGGCTCAAGTGAACACTTTAGTTATTTTCTTGAAACTAAAACTCAAATCGTTCTTAAAATTTTCTTTCCCCTTTCGTGGCCTCGAAGACTACGTTATCGCCTACGTGACATTATGATACTTTACTTATCTGTTTCAGACAATTGGTTGTTTTGTCGAGAAATGCATTTCTGAAATATTAGGGTATACCCATAATTTAATTCATTTTACTTGAAACGAAAACTATTTTAAGAATAACAGGGCGAGAAAAACAAATTGTCTTACACAGGCCGCGCTGTATTTTGATTTAAAGGAGAGCATTTGAAGCGAGAGTTCAGACGTAATAAGTTGTTTTTTGATTAGTTTTTTAAGGGTGTTTTTACACTTGTGTTTTAATTATTTGGTGTTATTTTATTCTACGCCTTTTATCATGTCTGTGGTGCAAATGGTTCAAAATTTGAGAACTAAAAGTGAACTAAATTTTGAAAAACTATTAAAACTAAAAGAAAGTGGTCGTCTGTTTAATTAAAAATTAAACTGACTAGCAAGGACAAGAACAAAGAAGTTCATCGCAATTTTCGCAGGTCTATGCAGGTCTGATTGGATTTGCGGATGTGAAGTAAGTGATGCATTTTACTGTTTCGTTTGTCTGCTTTTTTCTAATAATTCTTTATGGTGTAAAAACGGTGTCCAAGACTTAAAACATTTAAAAGAGAAAATAAAAAAACATAGTTTATCGGCAGACCACATGAAATGTGCCGTGAGTTTTGCTACAATCGGTACTGTGGATATTCGTTCTCAATTAGACAATGCTTATAGACAATCCGTAAGAGTTTTTAATGAAAATGTGTCGAAAAACAGATATATTATAAATAAAATAATGAAATTTTGTGGGGCGTTTGAACTTGCTTTGCGAGGGCATGACGAGACAGAATCTTCTGTAAACCCGGGAATATTTCGTGGACTTATAGATTTTGTTTCAGAGCTGGATCCAATATTCAAGGAATACTTGGATAAGGCTACGGTTTTTAAGGGTACTTCTAAAACTGTACAAAATGAATTACTTGATTCAATGTTATCGGATGCTCAAGAACAACTTAAATTGGACATTCAGTCAGCCGAATATATCGCAGTTCAGGTGGATGAAACTACTGATAGCTCGAACAGAACTCAAATGACTTTTATAATAAGGTAGGGATGGCGATCTGAAATCGATTAATCGAATAATCGATACCTCGGACCAAATAAATCGATTATTTAAATCGATATGTTGTATTGAATCGATTCAGTGAATAGATATTTCACCCTTGAAAATCGACTTTCGATTTTTTTTTTGTAGTTTTGGTAGAGCGGCTTTTTTTTCAATTGCCTGGCAACATCGCAAGTAGTGATGAGAGCGGAACCGCTCGAATCCCAGTAGACTCGACAGACACTGTTGCTTTTTTTCAAAAAAGCTTATAGGGAACTCTATAAGTAGGGATGTTTGAAAAATTAAACGATTTTTATATAAATCGATTTTTCGAGTAATATTAATCGATTTTGTATAAATTACGTGTGTTTGAGGAGTGGATTTTCAGAAACGGCTCTCGTATTATTTATTGACTATTTTTCAAAATTTTGACACCTTTTGACGATTACTGACCATTTCTCAAAATTATTGACCATTTTTTAACAATTTTTGACAAAAATCGTTCATTTTTAACAATTAATTGACAATTATTGACCAATTTTGACAGTTTTTCAACAATTACTGATCATTTTTTTAAAATTATTGACAAATTTTGACAGTTTTGCAGCATTTACTGATCATTTTTTAAAAATTATTGACCATTTTTTTAACAATTATTGACCAATTTTGACAGTTTTGCAACAATTATTGACCATTTTTCCAAATTTTTTTAACAATTATTGATCATTTTTTTAAAAATTATTGAACATTTTTTACAATTATTGACCAATTTTGTCAGTTTTTCAATAATTATTGACCATTTTTTACAATTATTTACCAATTTCAACAGTTTTGCAACAATTACTGACCATTTTTCCAAATTTTTCAACAATTATTGATCATTTTTAAAAAATTATTGACCATTTTTCAACAATTATTGAACAATTTTGACAGTTTTTCAACAATTATTGACCATTTTTCAAAAATTTTTGACCATTTTTCAAAATTTTAACAATTATTCACCATATTTCAAAATTTTTGACAATTTTCATATAATTTTATTTGATTTTTTTTCAATCCGATAAATATCGTTAACGAATAAATCTCTTAGGTTTATTATCGGAATATATACGAAAAGCATCTCCATTTTTAAAACAATCCAAAAAAAAATCAACGATCTTTTCGCAGAAATCGATTTATTTTTTATTAAAATCGATTTTTTCGACAAATCCATTAATTTTGAATAAAGAAAAATCGATTTTTATTTTGTCGATGATTCTTATCTCACACATTCCTAATCCGATACTTTGCGATAATAATATGGTAATAAAAAAAGTAATTGTTATTATTATCGAATTCCCTGAACTTAAAAAAAATCCTCAACTTTACTGATAAGAGATCCCGGAGAGAGATTGTTTATTTAGGGATACCTTTCTTGTTGTTTTTCAATAAAAAAGATCGATTTATATTTACATTGTAAAAAATACAAACTTGAAAAAAATCGATTTTTTTTAAATCGATCTTTTAGACCTCGATTTTTTATGTATCGATTCATCAGCCTACGATTCGAATCGATTTAAAAATCGATCTTTTTTAGAAAGAATCGCCATCCCTATAATAAGGTACATTTTATCCGGTGTCGTTCACGAAAGGTTTATGAAATTTGTAAATCCTACCGGTACCACAGCCCAACATTTATGGGAGGTAATTTTTAAGGAATTAGAGATGCTAGAAATTAATAAAACACCGGAAAAGTTAATTGGACAGAGCTATGATGGAGCTTCTACTATGAGTGGACGATTAGGTGGAGTACAAAAAAAATTAAAGAACGATATCCTCATGCAAATTTTATTCATTGTTATGCTCACCAATTAAATTTAATTCTGCAAAAAGCAGCAAGTCAGAATAAAAATGTTAAAGTTTTTTTTGCCAATTTACAGGGATTTTCCACATTTTTTAGTCGATCTCCAAAACTTACAGCGATTCTCGATGAATTTGTTAAAGTGCGTTTACCGACAAGGTGGTATTTTAATACGCGTTGTGTGGAAACCGTATTTTTGTATCAAGCGGACATTCTGGCATCAATAGAAAAGATAATTGAGGTTGAAGAAGACTCAAATACAATTAATCAGGCAATTGGATTAAAAACTTTTTTGCAAAGTGTGGATTTTCTTTATTGGCTAAATTTTTTCCATTTAATAATGCCTAATTGTGAAGTTCTTTTTAATCAACTTCAAAAACGCGGTATTGACGTGATATTGGTGAAAAAAAATATAGACTCATTTAAAATGTCGATTCAAAAAATCAGAGACCATATTACAGTAAATGAAATATTTCCCGAAGCACCTTCATCTTCTTCAACACTTGGTGCAAAAAGACCAAGGAAAAATGAAGATTTTAAGCGCCAAGTTGCTTTGGAGGTTTGCGACATAATAATTTCTGAAATTAACCACCGCTTTAGTTTCAGTGATCATTTAGTGATTGCCCAGTTATTTTACAGCGACCAGTTCGAACAATATAGAATTAATTTTCCAGATCATATTCTTAAGTCAGTAAGAGAAAACTTTTCTAGTATTAATTACTTAAAACTAAAAACTGAACTTCAAGTTATTTATGAACGCGATGATTTTAGTAAGAGTTCAGGAGCTGTACCAATGCTGCAATTATTTATTAATAACAATCTCTCTGAAACTTTTTCGGAAACTGTAAAACTGTTGACTATTTTATGTACATTACCAATGACAACTGTAGAAAGTGAACGATGTTTTTCTACATTAAAGAGGATCAAGACATTTTTTCGTAATACTATGGGACAGGAGAGATTGTCGGCGTTAGCTATGTTAAGAATAGAAAAGAAATTTGTAAATAGTATTCATAATTTTAATGAAAGGGTTATTGATCACTTTGCAAATACAAAAGATCGAAGGCTTAACTTGAATTTTAAAAAAATTTAGAGTAATTATGATTTAATTTAAGTTTGTCATATTTAATATGAATAGAAATTAATAAAATATGGTTATTTTTCAAGAGAGCATTATTTTTATACAGTATGGAAACCACTTATGGAATAAAATTATTTATGTCATTATTTTAGAAAATTATAAAAAATGCCGAGACACGTCAACTTTTGAATTGAGTTGTGCGTTATGTAAACATAAATTTGAAAGTACAGGGTGATTCACGCAAGTATGCCATAGTCGGTGTTGTTTTTTTTTAATGAAACACCCTGTATATTTGCATATTTCTGAAATCCCCTTAATGAACCGATTTCAACAAACTAAATAATGTATGGTCAATTATGAATTATACAGGGTGAAATTTTTATTTTTACAGTTATTAAACACATACATAAAATACCTGATGTATTTGATTTTAATACATTAAAATAAATGCTCAAAATGTTCTCCACCTAGTTGTTGGCAATAGCACAGTCTCCTATAGAACTCCTCCTTAACTTTGTTTAAAGTTTGAGGTGAAATATTCCGCATTTCTGTAGTTATCCTGTCTTTGAGGTCTACAATGCTAGTTGGTTGTGTTGCATATACTTTGTTCTTGAGATAACCCCACAGAAAAAATCTAACGGCATAAGGTCTGGCGATCTAGCTGGCCACTCAATAATACCTCTTCGTCAAATCCATTTATTGGGGAAGATTTCATCTAAATAAGTTCTTACCATTAAAGCATAATGGGGTGTTGCCCCGTCTTGCTGGAACCAAACATTTTCATTCGGTAAGCTAGGATCTATTGCGTTGGGATATAAGTTTGCCAACGCAGGAATCACTTCATTTCTAAGCATATTTAAATATTTTTCAGCTGTCAAATTTCCATCTATAAATATAGGACCAATAATATGGTCGCCTATGATACCGGCCCAAACGTTCACCTTTTGAGGGTACTGAGTATGTATCTCACGCACCCAATTAGGATTCTCTGCTGACCAATATCTACAGTTCTGTCGGTTTACCTCTCTATTCAATGTGAAAGTTGATTCGTCAGAAAAAAGAATGGTACCAAGAGCTATCTCATTTCTGTTCAGCTTATTCATCAGTCTTTCGCAGAAATCCATTCTACGATCTGGATCGTCTTCTGTTAACTCCTGCACAAAATTTAATTTGTAGGGATGAAGTTTTTCTTTATGAAGACATCTTAGAACAGTTGTATGACTAACATTATATTCACGGGCAATTTGACGTGTACTTGAAGTTGGATTCTCTTCGACACTTAACAAAATATCCACTTTCACATCATCTTCAACGAAGTGTGGTTTTCTTTTCAGTGGTTTGACATGTCCAAGTTCTCTGAATTGTGCATGAATTTTACACACAGTACTTTGTGAAATATTAGGCTATTCGGGATACCTGTGATTAAATAAGTTTGCCACTTCAACTTGACTTCTGCAGTTATCCCCGTACCCGATCATCATTAAAATCTCAATTCGGTGAGTCTCAGTTGAATATTTCATTGTTATGTCGACAAGGAAAGAGTGTTTGACAAAGATTTTACTTTTTCAGTATAAACTGTCAACACATCAACAGCTGACAGAATAGAAAACAATGCACATTATTTACCGATTTTGTCTAATTATTGGCGTTTTTAGGCAATTTTTAGGTATTTATGATAAAATTCATGGGCGTAGCAGGTTTTGTTTAATATACAAATACGTCTAATAATTAGTTAGTTTAGATTTTTGATAAATCCATATTTAGCTAATTTAAAAAAGTACCAATATTTCAAGTGTAATAAATTATTAATTTTAAAATTTCACCCTGTATAATTCATAATTGACCATACATTATTCAGTTTGTTGGAATCGGTTCATTAAGAGGATTTCAAAAATATGCAAATATACAGGGTGTTTCATTAAAAAAAAAAAACACAGACTATGGCATACTTGCGTGAATCACCCTGTACATTTAAATTTATGTTTACATAATGCACAACTCAATTCAAAAGTTGACGTGTCTCGGCTTTTTTTATAATTTTCTAAAATAATGACATAAAGAATTTTATTCCATAAGTGGTTTCCACACTGTATAAAACAAGCGTGGGCCAAAAAAATTTTTGGCTTCTGGGGCTTTGGAAAGGAACTCCACAAATTTTGCTTTTTTAACGATTTTAACGACTTCAGGGCAGTAATTGGGAGTGGGTTTTCGAAAAATTTCCGGCTACGGCGGATAGGCCTCCGGAGGGCTGGTCAGTGTCCGTATTTTAAGATTTTGGTCACATCACCTATGACCCCCCTATCAAATTAACCACGAGCTGCCACAGATAGGTGCCTATTCTTGAATTTCAGGTAGTAGAACTTTGCGAGAGAAGTAGGCGTGGTTCTCTTAAAAAGATAGAACAGGTATTCTTGAAATAAATTTGATTGAGGGAGCATCTCCCAAGAGAACTCGAAGTTTCCCTACTAGCTAATGAGAGAATTGCAAAAGGGACCTAACCTCTAATTGTTTTGATTTAATGTGGATCAAAATTTGGAAGATATTTTAATTTGTATACTAAAATGAATGTGGAACTCCCGTCCTCTTTGCCCACTTACTTCCTCTCCCAACGATATTACACCTCTTACTCCGGCTCACTTTTAATTGGCAAGACGCTAACAGCCATACCTGAACCAAGCTATATAGAAATCCCAGAAAACCGTCCTAAACGTTTTCAAAGGCTGCAGAAAATTATTCAACACTTTTGGCGACGCTGAAACATAGAATATATTTCAGAGCTACAAGTCAGAACCAAGTGGCGTCACCACTTCAACGAGCTAGCAAAACCCGGCGTAATAGTCCTCATCAAAGAAGAAGACGCTCCCCCATTACAATGGCCACTGGGCAGAATAACAGAAGTCCATCCAGGACAAGATGGTGTAACGCGAGTGGTCAGTGTCAAGGTTAGAAACTCTATTTACAAAAGAGCCGTCTCAAAAGTGCGCGTTCTCCCCTTTCAAGAAAATGTTGAAATAGTCTAAGCAACATATTTCAAGGCGGCCGACATGTTGAGGCGTTAAGGCCATCTATTATCCTTTGTGCGCGTCTTCTAGTAAGTTATAATCGAAGACGGGTGTTCGTGGCTCTGCTGACCGATGTCGCTGCGAATGTGATCGAGGGGTGAAACTAGCGACCCTAAGAAGACAGGACACTATTCATCTTTTCGAATCACCAAGAGACGGACATGCGACCGTTGATTCCGTTGTAACTTTCAACGTTGTAAATGTATTTCTAATAAAGTTGGTTAAGTTTTGCCTTTAATTCACATTATTACGACTGAACAAAGATTTCAATTTAATGCTGTGGAATCATATAATTAACGAGAATGTTGAGGAGGCGTTAGAAGAAGTGGGTATTGGTAGGGATGTTTTGCCCCAAACAAATCCGTTCCAGCTTTCAGAGAAAATTTGTGCAGTTATTTAGAGTCGATAAAGACCTCTGTCCTAACATAACTGACATGGTCACCCTTTTTCTACCACAACCCACAAGAACCTCTGCTCTATCTATACAAACCAAGGTAAGCAAATATATTATAGTAGTTAGTCAAGTCATGCTTATGTATATAAGTAGGTACCTATTTCTCAAAAATAATTTGCATGGTTTTTACGTACTTGCTGCCCTGAGATTTTATGCTTCGGGCAGCTACCAGGAAATTACTGGCTCCAACAGTTTTGTAGCCATTCGCCAACCTTCAACCAGTAGAGCTATTAATGAGGTGACAAATGCACTGAACCAACCCGAAATTTTCAATAATTTGATAAGGTTTCCTCAAAATACTGTAGAGTTGGAAACACTTCGCACCAGGTCAACAGAAAGAAAAATTATTAAAATGTTTAGTCTGTATAATTTTATTTTTTCTATGGCTCTACTAGCACTGAGTGGATAATTTTTTTAGGTTTTATGAAAATCACCAGTTTCCTGGAATAATAGGATGCATTGACTGTACCCACGTAAGCATTGTGGCTTCTTTGGTTAATGATGAGAATTTTCCTGAGCATGTTTATGTGAACAGAAATAATTATCATTCACTTAATGTACAACTAGTAAGTCAATTAAAAAAAAACCTATGCAAAGATACCTCTTCATACATACATTTTTTTTCAGATTTGCGATAATAATATGAAAATATTAAATGTAAACTCGAAATTCCCAGGGTTCACTCATGATGCACACATTTGGAGAGAATATGAAATATCCAATTTAATGGAACAAGTATACAGGAGGAATCTAGCCAATATTTTTTTCTTATTGGACGATTCAGGTAAGGATTATAGATGTAAAAAGAAATTAAATTCACTTGTTTTTTTTACTTTTTTGTAAATGATTCGCTAAAAGATTTCTGTGATATTATTTTAGGCTATCCTACTCGCTCTTGGTTATTAACCCCAATTGTGAATCCTCAAAATGATGGGCAACAGCTTTATAATGAAAGGTTATGTTCTTTTGCAAGACAATCTTCCTTGTGCATATGCTTCAAAGGCTTTAGCAGACACTCAGACGAGGTATGCACAAATCGAAAAAGAGTTGTATGCTGTTTGTTTTGGATTAAATAAATCCTATCAGTATATTTTAGGTCGCAGGGTAATTGTTGAAACAGATCATCAACCACTGATTTCAATTATGAAAAAGCCGTTAAATAAATGTCCTGCAAGGTTGCAGAGAATGTTGTTACAACTTCAAAAATTTGATTGTTGCGCTACAAGCCGGGAAAAGACTTGCTTTTAGCAGATGCTTTGTCTCGTGCATATCTTGTAAAGAAGGAGGTAGATTTGTTGGATGGTGACATTGAGGATTGAGGGTCATGTATGTATGGTTAAATTAGAATTGAATGCGACACCTGAAAAAATAAATGTGTTTTTAATTGAAACCAATAAAGACACAGTTTTGAATGATCTTAAAGAACTAATTATAAATGGTTGGCCTAATTCAAATGAAAATGTTAAAAATCATCTTAAAATATTTTGTCCTTATATAAATCAGAATTAACTGTCGTTGATGGATTAATTTTTAGAAACAATTGTCTGTTAGTTCCAAAATCACTTCAGACAGAAATGATGGATCGTATCCATTATAGTCATTTAGGAGTAAATAAATGTATAAAATTGGCACAAGATTCTTTAATCTGGCCTGATATAGTGGATCAAATAAGACAAAAAATTTCAAATTGTCACCAGTGCCTTACTTTTTTGCCAATTCTCAGAATAAGGAACCCTTAAAGCCACATGAGATACCAGCCCTACCGTGGAATAAAATAGGGTGTGATATCTTTGAAATAAAAGGGAGAAAATATCTTATATAGTTATTGATTATTTTTGAAAATATATAGAAGTAGCAGAATTATTGAATAATCTAACAAGTCATATAGTCATAACAAATCTTAAGTCAATTTTTGCTAGACAAGGGATTCCAGTAACCTTAATAAGTGACCGGCGGCCCACAATTTACATGACAAGAATTCAAAAACTTTAGCAAGGAATGGGAATTTCAGCATATAGTTTCGTCTCCAACTTATGCTCAGTATAACGGCATGGCAGAGAGACATATACAAACTGTAAAAAAAATGTTTAAGAAAATATTTAATGAAAAGAAAGATTTATATATGGCTCTCTTACATTATCGTACAACACCTATTTTTGAAAACATCTGACCATCCGAAGTTTTAAGGTCGAGGAAATTAAGAAAAAATTTGATAATTACTAAAAATCAGTCAAAAACAATTATTAAGGAAAATAAGAACTACAACAAAAATATTATAATAAAAATGTAGCTAGGGACTTACCTGAATTATGTATAAATCAGCCAGTTTATGTTCAAACAGATCCAAAGGGTAATTAGTTTCCTGGTAAAGTTGTTACAAAACTAAGAGATAGATCATATAAGTTGCAAATGAATAATAGTTCTATTATAATTAGAAATCGAAAATTCATTAAACCTTCAGGAGATAACAATTTTACAAATAATACTGATATCAAAAATAGTGAAAACCATTATTCATCAGCAAAGGAGGAAACTAATAAGGAAATTAAGTATTTTATACTTTTCAGGAAGTGACACGAACTTGCAGTTCATCAGGACAACGTTCAGCGGAGGCGTCCTGTGGCTGACCTGCGCGAACCAGGAGACGGCTGACTGGCTTAGGAGTGGTGCAGAGGGCCTGGAGGGTCTATGGGAAGGGGCGGCTTTAATAGCAGTTGAAGCCAAGGACCTCCCAAGACGACCCAGGGTCATTGTATTTATCCCTGGACCAGCGGGTCAGGAGGAAAAAGTGCGAGAACGCTTGGGGAAGCAAAATGCCAACCTAAGGGTGAACGGTTGGCTCCTCCTGAGTCGAAAAGTCGAAGAAAAAGGCCAAATTCTGGCCTATTCCATCGACGAGGTCTCCCATGGGACCTTGGTGGCTAACCGGTTAAAGGCTTATTATAAGCTTAACATGGTTACTTTCAGGGTCCTGGGGGGGGGGCTCATCGGGTGGAGAGATTCAGGGTACTTCAGGGGAACCTCCATCACAGTAAAGGGGCTTCGGCGGAACTTACTGTGATAAGAGGGAAGTATGAAGTGGCCCTCCTTCAAGAACCCTGGATTAACAGAGATAAGATTATGGGACTGGATGGCATTGGTGAGTTGATTTACGACAGAACCTCTGACTAGCCAAGAACATGCATTATTGTTAAGAAAGGCATAAAAGCCCTTTCGCTAGTGGGACTAGAGAAGCAATTCTCGCATCGGCCTACCTTCCTTACGATGACCCCAGACTACCACCAACCAGGGAAGTCGAAGAACTGGTCAAGTACTCCAGGAAGAAGGGTGTGCAGCTGATCATTGCGTGCGATGCCAATACACACAATCTAAACTGGGGAAGCACCAACACCAACGAAAGAGGTGAGTCATTACTAGAAATTATTGCGGCTAATAATCTGAACGTACTAAATTAAGGAAATAAACCGACTTTCGTTAACTCAAACAGAAAGGAGGTTATTGATATCACGATTGGCACTCATTACATAAGTAACTTCGTGAGCAATTGGTATGTGTCCGAGGAGGAAAGTTTTTCTGACCACAGACACATATATTTCCAAATTTCGGGAACTGAACCGAAAATAGAATACTATCGTAACCCGCGAAAAACGAACTGGGAAACATTTACTGCAGAATTAGGCAATAGTTTAGGCCGAGCGATAGTAAAAATTAAGGACACAACAGACCTAGAGATAGCGGCAGACCTAACACAGGAAGCAATTATCTCAGCGTTTGAAAACAACTGCTCAACGGTGAGGAAGAGATCCAACAGGAATGTGCCCTGGTGGACAAATGAACTTGCCGAAAAACGGAGACAGTTAAGAAAGAAGTTTAATAGGACTAAAGAAAATTTAGAAGAGTGGACGGATTATAAGAGGGCCCTAACTGAATACAACAAACTGATAAGGAAAGTAAAGAGAGACTCCTGGAGGAGGCACTGTGAGGAGATAGAACAGACTCACGAGAGTGTCAGACTGCAGAAGATTATTTCCAAGGATCCTAATCAGACTATACACGTTATCAAAAAAGATAACGGACAATACACTGGAAATGAGAAAGAAACCATTGAAGAGCTACTTAAGGTACACTTCCCTGGATCAATACCTACCATGTCACCGCAGAACTCCCCAGTGACAGGACTGGATCGACCACGATGGGCTTCCAGGATAGACTGGCGAATAGCGAAGGCAGTGGTAGACATGGAAAAAACAAAATTGGCTCTAAACAGCTTTAAACCATATAAATCACCGGGACCAGACGGGATTTATCTTATCCTACTCCAAAAAGGAGGCAACACACTACACTACGGGGTATGTGAATTGCTCAGAGCTAGCCTAGCTCTAGGGCATATTCCAAGAACTTGGCAACGCATCAGAGCTACATTTATACGAAAACCTGGAAAATCTGGACAGGACACGGCTAAAGCTCTGAGACCAATCAGTCTAATGTCATTTATGCTGAAGACTCTTGAAAAACTTCTTGATAGACATATCAGAGTCGGTATACTGGCTACAAGACCACTACACCAGGATCAATATGCGCATACAGAGGGAAAATCAACCGAAACAGCATTACATCAACTCGTCAAAAGGGCTGAATATGTGCTGGAAAATAAAGAGGTGCTGCTCACATCCTTTCTAGATATAGAAGGAGCTTTTGACAACACCTCCTACGAATCCATAGCCAAGGCAACGAGGAAAATTGGGATCAATGCCACGAGCTGCAGATGGATAGACTGCATGCTGGGGTTATCCTAGACCCAGGTTTAACTTGGAACCGACACCTTCAGCACGTGATCAAGAAGGCAGAGGTAACCTTCATGGTTGCCAGACGCACTTACGGCACTAAATGGGGACTTAGACCAAGCATGGTACAGTGGTTGTACAAAATGGTTGTCATCCCCAGGATTACATATGCATCTCTGGTCTGGTGGCCAAAGAAGCAGGCTAATAGAAACAACTCTTATGGGGAAGACAATGGCCGTGCGTGCAACCAGGGGTTGTCCGCAGGGGGGAGTACTGTCCCCGCTGCTGTGGAACCTGGTCATGGACGGGCTCATTAGAACCATACACAGAAAAGGATTTAACATCATAGGATATGCAGATGACCTGGTAATTCTATCCCAAGGTAAATACAACAGTACAACCAGAGACAGACTCCAGATGGCTTTAAATGTAGTCACAGGCTGGACTGTAGAAGAAGGGCTACGCATAAGTCCCTCAAAAACACAGATAATTGCGTTTACCAGAAGAAGGAAAAGGGAAGGACTTGGCCCTCTGACGCTTCAAGGTGAACCAATACGATTGTCGGATGAAGTAAAATATCTAAACCCAGGTTTAACTTGGAACCGACACCTTCAGCACGTGATCAAGAAGGCAGAGGTAACCTTCATGGTTGCCAGACGCACTTACGGCACTAAATGGGGACTTAGACCAAGCATGGTACACTGGTTGTACAAAATGGTTGTCATCCCCAGGATTACATATGCATCTCTGGTCTGGTGGCCAAAGATCAGACAAACCTCTGCAATGCTAAAACTAAGCAAGGTCCAAAGACTTACATGCATTGGCATTACAGGGGCAATGAGGACTACTCCTACAGCGGCGCTGGAGACAACGCTAGACCTTCCTCCGCTACATTGTGTCATAATGTGCGAAGCACGGGCAGCTCTAACCCGACTGGAGAAAGCATCAGACCATGACGTGGCACATGGGAGAGGACACACAGAAATAAGGCATGTGGATGACGACATCTTTAAAATGCCAACAGACCACATGACCACCAGATATATCTTTCGCAAGAACTTCGAGATTGTCATCAAAGATCGAAAGGAGCTTGAGGAAGAGAACACACCACCACTCAGTAGAGCAAATGAACTGATCTGGTACACAGACGGATCAAAGAATGTGCTCGGCACCAGAGCGGGCATATACAGCAAGTCGAGCGAATATGAAGGAATCGTCTCGCTTGGAAAATACGCCTCGGTATTTCAAGCAGAGGTCTATGCAATACTTGCATGTGCAAGGGCAAATAACATGAGAGCATATAACAACAGGCACATCAGGGTCTACAGTGACAGTCAAGCTGCCCTTAAAGCACTTCAGAGCTCTAAGGTAACATCTTGGCTGGTATGGGAATGCGGCGAAGAACTTAGAAGACTGGCGACTCGGAACAGTGTAACACTGGAGTGGGTCCCAGGTCACAAAGGAATCGCTGGCAATGAAAAAGCTGACGAGCTCGCAAGAGCAGGTTCGTCAACCCTGATGAACGGACCCGAACCAGCTGTGGGCATTCCCAGATGCTCAACTAGGTTATGGTTAAAAGGGTGGGTAAAAGAACAACACAATAAACACTGGAAGAATACGCCCAGGCAAATACATGGAAAGAAATTCATAAAAGAACCATCTGAAAAAGTAGCGAAAGAACTGCTCTCAATGAGCAGGAACAAACCACGCACCATAACGGGGCTACTTACGGGTCACTTTCCCACAAAGCACCTGAACAAAATAGGGCTGTATAACGGAGACCTTACAAGCAGAAGATGCAAAAAGGATGCCGAAACAGCTCTGCATATACTATGCAACTGTGAGACGCTGGACCACAGGAGGCAGAAACTGTATGGTAGACCCCAAATGACTCCAGAAGACTTCTACAACCAACCAGCTAAGAACCTGTATGAGCTAATACAGGGAACGGATTGGCTGAATAGGCTGTAGTCAGAATACTAGGAGTATCCACAATAAGCCCAAGAGGCTGAGGTGGTGCCGGCGAAGGGACGGCTCCTTATATAAAAAAAAGTATTTTATAGAGTTAAAGGATGATGGTAATGTTGGTAACTATAAGGAAAATGTTAACCAAGATAGAGTTGTTGTAGAATTTGAAAATAGACTTGAAAGTGAACAAGGTGAAACTACGGGATATGACAATCAAAAGGAAAAGAGTGAGAATGATGGTGATATGGAATTAGACAGTGATACAAGTAGTGTTTATGAAGAAAGCATTACGATAGTGGTAGAGGAAAATAAAAAGAGGGACAGTTCAGAAAGTGATTCAGATTTGGAGGCAAAATTTATTAAAAAAACTTGTATTACATCACCCGGTCGAACTTCCAGACCTCCAAAACGGAATCAGTTTTAATTAACGTATTTAAGAAAGGGGGATGTAGGAAGAGGGATGTCATTTATATGTACGTCTGTAGGTAACATAGCCACTGTCACTAATGTTAAGTTGGCAGTCGCAACTATGTCGTCTCTGTCAACAGATAGATATAGCACTCTAGAGAATGTCGTGGAATGTTCAATTGTAATGTATATTTTGGAGTACTAAATAAATAATTAAAAATACAATCAAGTGTTAATGTTTAATTAATAATTTACAAAAGACAAACATTAACGTAACATTTACAATATAGGGAGGAGAAAAAAATTATTACTGCACAAGGTCTAACTATTACAGTCCTTCCTTTCATGATTCGAAACCCATTTCTGGTAACACCAAGAGCATAAATACTGTTTGAGTAATAAGCAGCAGGAGTCATTAATGGAAATGTACGTAGATGTAACTCTTCAAGCCGATTCACAAAGGATATCTTAAATTGATTTTTGGGAAGCTAGACAGAAAAAATAACCCAGAGCTCTCACACAACACCTACTTATGTGAGGGTGGGTCTTCACACCTGGTCACAATAAAAACAAAATACAGAAATCGACTTGATGCTCAGTCGGATAAAATTGTCCAAAATCACTCCTAAAATTTACTCAATTTGCGACAAGAAACAAGCCTACCCATCTCATAAGTTTAAGAAACCCTGAATTAGCCGATACTTACCCAAGTTTGAAAGAATCGCAAAAAGACTCACTCTATTAATTCATTTATGTTCAGATCCTCTTCCAAAGAAATATATCAATTATGTCCATTAATTAACCGATTAATAATTTCTGTAAACACAGAGCATGTCTGTTCCATGTCAACCATTTTTTAGCAGTACTTTGCTTCGACCAACATTATATTTCTTATTGAATCTATTGTGGAGCTAAATTTCCTTATCAGTTGCTCTTCAGCCTTTCGCTCTTAAAATAGTGTACTTCGTATGTAAGGAAAGTAATGAAACTGCATTTAATACATATACATATTTATTAAATTGGCAGTATGTGACACCATATTTACCGACTTATTCAATACATATAACATACAATCTATCCCTAGTCTTATTCACATTCAAAATAGTAATGTTGGTTATCCCAAAAATATGTTTTGCTGTTTTCGTATTTTAGAATTAATTCCATGACAATAAAAATACAGAATGGATGATCGGTTCAAAGTATATTTCAATTTTGTGTTTAGAGATAACTTTACTCTTCAAAGTTATTAAACTCATAATTTGATAGTTATTGGTATACAAAAATTAAAACAAATCAAAAACATACATTTAAAAAAAACTTGCGGATGGTAGCGGTAGACTCAAATCTTTTAAAATATTGACAATCTTTATATAGAAGAACTAAATCTGCGCTTAGAGACCTTGGAAGTTAATAAACTATAAATATATTATAGTTTTGTTTGCATTATATGTAGGGTCACCAAAATTCAAAATGGCATAATAAAACTAACAATCAAAACAATATTTTCTTAAATTGAAAATTTCTATGTCTCGGAAAATATGTAATAGGCAACGTAGACACTAATACAAATCATCAGTATTTCAAGAGATCTGATGGTCTTCCTACATAAAAATTGCGTGGTTTAAAACGCCTTTTTCTTTTGGATTGTATTTTGCAATAAGACTACTATTGGTAAAATTCACCTTTGGTTAGATAGTGATAATGAAAATGGAAAGGAAATCAAAGTAAAAGGTATAACAATCTGAATACGAGTGGATGAAATAAAATTTTACAAACAAAACTGTTGAAAAAAATTCTTAACATAGCACTAAAAAAATAGACTATAACATAAGTAATGATAACAACACAATGAAAAAAATTGTTAATAAAGTTAAACTTATGTAACAAAAAAGTAAATAAGTAAGCACAAAAATATCACCAATAAATAATGTACAGAGTAAACCATAGAAAAATTACAATAATGTAGCAAGTCACGGAATTACTTAGTTTCAAGAAGATATTATGTGCTTCGTTAAAATTGCTGCATCGAACATTTTTCCTTCCTCTTTAGTTTAATGTGTGGATTGAATATGTTTATGCAACTCCCCCTATTACTTTCCAATTAGTGTTCTATACTACTTATTTCTCTGAAGCAATTGAAGAAGTAGTTTTATTATTAAATAACACACCCAAGACCTTTATTTTAACTACGGCGACTTATGTTAATCACTCTTTTTTTATTTGCATTGGTTAATTTTAAAATTGACTACTACTTTATCAGCAGTAAGTTGACTAGTTTGTATTGTACTTGACGATTTTTTCATAATTATGTGTTCCGTTTTTCTCTATATTAACATATTTTGCTTTCTATCATACATCCAAACCAACTCCTTTTTTTTTTGAACTTCTTAAACATTATTTGCCATTCTGAGTGTATGCAATGTCCATTTTCGAGACGAAAAAGAACAGATCGGTTTTTTTTAATTGAAGAAATCTGCTACAAAAAAAAACCCTCAACAAATTAAGTATTATACAAAATGGTTATTAAAAGGGTTTTATAAGCTTGTTTTCAAATTGATTAACAAATACTCTGTACTTTTGTGTAGTTTGTTTATATTTTATTTCAGTTTGGATCACAAAACCGATTTATTTCTGCTGTGTAATCTGATTCTTTATGATCAAAAAAATATCAATATAATTTATATGTTTAACTGCATTAATCAACATTTATTCAAAAGCTTCTGAGAAGTGAGGATGTTCGATAAAACTAATATTGAAAATTGAAATAAGATATGTTTGTATCTTCTTTAACCATACTTTCTCCTTGTCAAAAGATAGTTGAAGGTTATATTAAGTTCAAAAATGAATCAACATTGAATCGAATTCGAATTTCATAAAAAATAATTTTTTGGTCATAATTTTCCGTTTCAGTGATAGAAGGAATTTATGTGAAAGTAGCCAGTAAAAACTAGACATATTGATAATCAAAATTAGTGATGGAATTATAAAAAGTGACCTATATTCTAGACACGATTCAAATATGAATTTAAAGTAATTAAAACAATAAAGTCACCGAAATTGATCTAGTTATATAATTTATTTAACCTTATACATTTTTTGGTCCTTGAAAGTAAATATCTACATAAAAAATATTCAAAAGCTCAGAAAATATTTTTTTAAATGAGTATACTCTGTTATTATTGCCACATCCCCACAAAAATTCCTTATGTATAAATAGTTGGCCAATATTTCTTTTTAAATTATATATACCTTCCGAGGGATCTCAAAAATAAAAAAAATGAAATCAGGATGCAGTGTTAATGAAATACAGAAACACTACGTTTAAAAAATAATTACCTTTATGACCGGTGTGAAAACCACGATACTGACTATGCTAGTGAGGTAAACTGTTATGTAATTAAACGAAAAAGGAAACTAGATAACTTTTATTATAACGAAAAATCATATTTTTATAGGAATTTTAACATATAAATCAAAAGTAACTTGGAATAAACGTGACAATACAACACAAGGTTAAACAATACATTAAACAGTAAATATTATAATACCACAAATCAAACATGTAAAAAAGATTGTCTTCGTAAGATTCCGTATTTTTCCGCCCGCAATAGAAATAAATACGATAAAAAGGATACTAAAACAATAATAAACTGTACTGACATAATAATAAATCGGTTAAATACCGGCGTTTTAATAAAAATAAAAAAAGTAAATTGTATGGAATAAAGTTTTAGCTTACTCTGTACATCTCACACAGAAAAAATGGTCATACTGGTGTAGAGGGTGTCTATATTCCCATCAAGCCAACCTTGGAATTACTTGCCACAAAATTACAATGACGTAAAACAAAACAAAAATACTAATAAAAACTACTGATGGAACTGTCACGAAACTGAATTTGTTGAAGTATAATTATTTTGTGTAGACTATATGCCTTAAGGCCAAATGCTTTTGGCCAACTTAATTTGTTATAAAAATCATGTGTCAAGATATACTACGAAAGGCGCCTTTCTTTAATAATTCAAGAATACAAGTTTGTATATATATTTAATGTTGCAATATATTACATTAGATTGAATCCAGTTCTGTTTACTTACTTGCATCCACCCTTCAAGGTATCAAAAAATAACAACAGAATTTTTACATACCTAAGAGTAAAAATTGTTCACTTTTCGCTATTTAAATAAAAAAGTTCAATAGGATCATGCAATAAAAAAAGTCAGGATCATAAAATACAATGAGAATATAAATATCTTAAGATTTGAGTTTACAATTTACAAATTTCCACCAAAAGTAAAGGATAGTTGACACTTCAGGTTCATAAAAGACGCCGATATTGTCAGGATTGACAAAATATATTTTTAAAAAAACTTTCTTTGAGGGACAATATTTAGCTGGGTTTACATGCAATAAATATCATTGTTAAAACTCGCGTCCTGGGCAAACGTTAATTGGAAGCAGAAATAAATAATTGCTGCTGAAAAATAAGGATAAGAACTATCCGTTTAAAAATATAATTAAAAACTTCCATAATTGTGAGGAAAACTAGACAAAATTTTTGTAAACTTTGTAACAAGTATTCGATGTTCAATATAAAAATTGGCAGTAGAAAATACTTGCACGCAAAAAAATCTAAATGTATAATATAAATGAACAGTGAGTAACCTAACTATACTGCTACCATGTACGCCCTAATTCTGAAAAAAAACTCCAAATTGGAAATACTCAGTATAATTAATTTACCTAAACATCTTAAAATTTTCTAAACCTATATACAAAAGTTGTACTAAATTTTTTTCAATTATAATTAGGTTTATATGTACATTTCATTTTATAAATAATTTACATTTTTTTATACACGAATAAATTAAATGCAATAATTTAGAAGTAATACGAGATGAAACTTGTTAAAGGCAGTGATAATGAATACAATTGTACATTATTCGCAAATACAGGGTGGCCAAAATATTTGGAAACCCTTAATACCACTTTTAGTCCTTGTACTATCGTTCAACAAGGCTCGAACCTTTCGAACGTTTATTCGAAATCTGCTCTAAACACAGTATGTAACAATCTTTTAGTTTAACATCCACCAAGTGGAAATATGTTATCACGTTAGGTTAATGAAAATTATTATTAAACGCCATAAGTCAGAACCTTGATTTTAGGAATGTATTAAAGCTTTTCAAGAATCGAAAGCTAGAAATAATTTGAAAAAAATGATTGCTCGTGCAGCACCTGTTAGAGGTGAAACGTTTTAAAAAAATCATGTTCATACATAAAAATACTGATAATAAATTCATTGAAATTAAACAAATATGATTCATCTATTCTATTATAAAACATAAAATATTTGGTATTTAAATAAAGTTTTCCTCGATAAGAATACGGTTCTTACTGAATAAATATATCAAAAAATAGAAATAAAACCTCTGCTACTGCTATAGTATAATACGTGTGTTCTGAGGTCTTCCTATTTACTGGCCAAGGTGTGTATACTATTTTTCTGATCGACGGAGCCGGAAAGCAGCAACTTCGTTTAGCGCAGCTGCCCGAAAATTGATGCTTTCCGGCCGGAGGACAGAATAAGTAAATTTATGCGCAAACAAAACAAGCAGAGTATACAGGCTGTTTCACGACGAGCTTACACTATCTATATATTGGAGACTACTAACACGATTTCTATAAAAATTGGCATAGATGGAGAACAAGTTATGGCGAATTTATGGAAAATATTTTGACATACATGTCACAGTGAACGACAACTTTGTTATTTTAAATGTAACACCCTGTATATTATTAACTTTTCTGATTCTACATTAAATTTTAATGTCACTTTGTGTAGAATACCCAATCTAAAATGTAAACTTATCGAGATATTAATTTTTTTAATAAAAAACCGACAGGTGCAGGAAAATTTTCAAATACCATTGATATTAATATTTTATATTCTATGAAAAATATCTTAAATCAGAAGTAGATGGTGTAATAATTTGGGTTAAAAACACCAAATAACTTTCGATTTCAAAAAGAATTAATAACATCCGTACTTACTATATACATCATTTTCAACAACGAACAAAAATTGTCGGTTAAACCGGAAAACTACTTTTGTGACTCATCGATACATCTAAAACATAATAAAATTAATAAAAGTTACCAAAATTTTGGACTTGCCTGATACTTTACATAAATTATACCAATTAAATTATTGTTCTTTCTTAATTTAATATTGAACACAAAATTGCAGTCGTTGTCTTGCACCCAAGAACTAACGTTGGTGCATTTTAAAAATACAGTCTGCCTTATTTATGACCATATTAGGTAAAACCCTTAAAACACGAAAGTCTGCCGTATATATATATATATATTTTTTTTTTAAATGGAACAGATAATCACGTTTAAAAGAGTATATACCGAGTGAGCCGCTGAAAACAACCCACTCTGATATTTGGCAGTTATCACTGGATTAAAAAAACAATGTTGAAAGAGGTGCATGTAATATCACTAGAGATTATAGTAATTAACTGCTAAAATTCAGTTCAAACCGAATTGTTTGTTCATGATATTCTTCTATTTCAATTATTAACTTCAATGTTCCTAATAGGTTAGTGTATCTATACTAAATACTTCAATTTTGTATAAAAAGTTTTTTTTTTATTATTTAAATTAACTTGCTCGGCTACTATGACCACTTGCACGGGAGCGGTTACAAAATATTGAGTATAAAATCATTGATACGAATATATAATATGAATGCACACAGAATGGTTCTATAGTTCATGGTAAAGTTGAACGTCTTTGAGGAATTGGAGTAGAAAGGAAATCTGTTCAGAGTTGCTGAGGATTTCTTTGTAGTTTAGGCTTAGCTGAAACTGTTGTCTTTTGACGGTATATTTGTGACACTCGGTCAAAATGTGCTTCATGGTTAAATTATAGTTGCAGTTGGAACAAATGGGTCTGGGGGTAGTGGATAGTGATGTAACGGAGGTAAGATTTTGCCGAAGGCCGAAGTCGGTAACTTCGGCAATATTTAGCCGGAGTTACTGCCGGAGGTCAGCCGGAGGTTGTCAATTGTCAAAAAATCACAAAACATGCGCAAAACAAACTTGCATCTTGCATCCCTGTGAATAACATAACCTTAAAAGTTAAAATTAATATTGTTTGTTTGAAACTTCGGTGTTGTTAGCTTATTAGATTAGTACATTTTTTACATAAAAAAACTATAACATAACAATACTAAAAATTAGTAAAAATAGTGATTAAAAATGTTGAAACGCTCGAAACAAAAACATAGTGTGATCTGGAAACATTTCAAAATCAGTGAAAGTGATAAAACTAAAGCAGAGTGCAATTATTGCAAAAAGTTAATTTCAAGAGGTGGTAGTGGCAAAGCAGCTTCTACTACACCTCTTTTTGGACATTTAAAAAGCATTCATCAAGAGGAATTTAATAATCTAACTTATCTAACTGAAGAAAAAGACAAAGTTAAAGAAACTGAAAACAATGAACAAAAAGGAAGCAAAATTCAATTATCATTAGAAAAAGTAATAGATAAAAAAAAATATGGGACATTATGGACAGTCGTGCAGTTAAAGTTCATTATAAAATAGCTGAAATGATATGTTTAGATAATCAACCCTACTCAATTGTTACTAATGAGGGTTTTACAAGACTAATGTCTCATGCTTTACCACAGTATAACCTTCCTTCAAGAATTTATTTTTCCAACAACATAATTCCCGATATTTGTGGCCGCTTGAGAAATAAAATAAGTGTACTGTTAGAAAAAGCTGAGCACATTTCATTAACCTCGGATATTTGGACTTGCCAAGAAAACAATGAAAGCTTTATAAGTTTGACTGGTCACTGGATAGATCCTATTTCCTTCATAAAATACAATGCCGTTTTGAATTGCGAACATTTTTCTGGATCCCACACAGGTGTAAATATTTGTGCCAAATTTGAAAATTTGCTAGGATCATGGAATTTAACAAAGTCTCAGATACATCTTATAATTAGAGATGGGGGATCCAATATGGTTAAAGGTTGCAATGAATTAGGAGTTGAAAATTTTTCATGTTTTATACATTCCTTACAATTAGTGGTTATATCATCCTTAAAATCGCAAAGAGCAGTCATTGACACGTTGGCAGTGGCTAGAAAAATTGTGGGTCATTTTTGTCATTCGTCTTTAGCCTGTGACAAACTTAAACAAATTCAAAATGACCTTAACCTACCAAATAAAAAATTAATTCAAGACGTCCAAACCAGATGGAATTCATCATTCTATATGCTAGAGCGCCTTTATGAACAAAAAAGATGCTTATCAATTTATGCTAATGAAAATAACATTGGTAATTTGACCAAAACACAATGGGATTTAATTGGTTCTCTGCTAACTTTGTTAGCACCATTCGAGGAACTTACAAGACAGCTTAGCAGTACAGACTCATATTTTTCTGATGTGATTCCTTCTATTGTAATGCTCAATAAATATTTATCAAAAGTTCACCCATTTGGTCTGGGCACTTTACTACAAACTTCAGTGGAAGAAATTCACAAAAGGTTTGGAGAATACGAGAAAAACGAAAACTGTTCGTTGGCAACAATTTTAGATCCGCGCTACAAAGTGGCCTTTTTTTCTACTGCAGATAGTGCTGATGATGAAAGAGGTGAAAATGTTAAACGGTTGTTATTAGTGGAGGCACTTAAACTTCAACAAGATGAAATATCTAATAATGCTGGATATTCAAGTGAATCTTCCAGTAACAGCCTCAGCATTGGGGATTCTCCCCCTTCTTCAAAGCGGAAACGTGATTCAATTTTTGACTGTTACAAAGAAATTGCCCAATCTGCATCGAATATCAAAATCAAAACCAATATAAGCGCAGCCACACCTAGGTTAAAGAAAAACAAGGATCTGTCAAAGCAAATTTCTGCCTATCTATTACTCCCACTCAATGATAGACAATCGAATCCCATTTCATTTTGGAAAGATAACCAACATGCTTTTCCTGATTTGGTGAAATTGGCAATAAAATATTTATCCTCTCCACCTAGCAGTATTTACTCAGAACGAAGTTTTTCGGAAGCGGGAAACATATATGAAGGTAAACGTAATAGACTTACTCCACGAAATGCTGAGAAATTATTGTTTATTCACCATAATCTTCCCCGTCTAAATTTTGAGTACTAGAGAATATACCTATTTTAGTTTTGTCATTTTTTGAATCAGATTTAAAATAAAACGTTTTTTTTTACATTTTTTCTTATTTTTTATTCAAGTTTAAAAAATAATTCCTCCGGCCTATCTCCGGTGCCAATAATGCCGAAGTCGGGAACTCCGGCTTCAGGCCGGATGTGGCCGGAGTCAGTAGGTGAGCCGGACCTCCGTTACATCACTAGTAGTGGACATTAGGTAACCATGGCTAAGTCTTGAATGGCCAATTCTTACTCTTCTTATCGCAGTTAAGTCTTGCCTTGAGAGACCTGCGAAGCAACTAGGTTGGGGATGACCAATTGAGCGCTGTATTTTCCGAAGGGTTGTGTCAACAGTGCCCCAATGCTGTTGCCACGTTACTCTGGATTTTCTTTTGAAATGTGATTTTAAATCCTTTCCAATAATTACATTGTCTGTGACGGTGAGTGTAGTAGCATTTTTTGCCTGTTGATCGGCAAGTTCGTTGCCCTCGATGCCAATGTGGGAAGCTAACCAAATTAGAGTAACTGGTATTCCTTGGGATGAGATAACTTGTCCAGTCGGCAGTGTTTAAGCGCCAATACCATCTGGAAGAAGTATCGTTATGATTAGGGATACTGGAGGATATGATAATAGGAAAGTGGTTGCTATCATAAAGATCATTAGCAGTATGCCAGTTTAGTGAAGTGGCAAGTTTGGGATCACTAAAACTAAGACCAATACATGAGAAATTCAAGTGTGTGTTGGATCCAGTATTTAGCAGGCAGGAGCCGGTACAATTGATTACGTTTTCGACAGTTTTCCCTTTGCCCATGGTAAGATTGGATCCCCACATTGTATTGTGTGCGTTAAAGTCACCTACAAGAATGTACGGTTGGGGGAGTTGGTAAATTAGGTATTCACTGTAGTCATTTTTTCGAGTAGCCCTGGATGCCAAAGCCACAAGTTTCAGGTTCATAAAGGAACAGGAGTCCGAGAAGGATCCTGTGATAAAATAGTAGGAAAATAACAGTTACCTTTTGTATTTCTGCGGCACTGGAGGATTTCTTGATTTATTTGCTGATAATAGTTTCACAAAACTAAATAAACGGTCGCAAATTGGATTTTAATGATCACATGTTGTTATTTGGTTTTTAACAGTTCACAATAGAATAAAAACGTTCAATATGAAATTAGCACGATGATAACGATAATTATCCAGATAGAACAGTATGCGTGTGCACTCATCGGCTACCTGAATGCGAATGAAAAAGTTTTAAAATATGATACCCCTCTTAAAAATCCGATACAACGCTTATGTTTTGTTAATTTTTAATCTTTTTCCAACACGTCCATTGATCATACTAAAAGAATTTGTACTATTTCACAGTAATGGCAGTTAAGCCAGTATTTTCAAATTTAAAATTATACAGGGTGAATCACGACCAACGGAATGGAGGTTTATAGCGAAACGGTAAAAGTTTTAAAATGTTTGTCACCTTAATAGTTTGTACATTCATATAGGCTACATTTTAAAATTATTTTGAAATATACAGGAAATGTGGCTACAATTGGACGGAGCTCCTGCTCACTTTTCACGGACTGTTAGGAATTACCTCAATAGAAAATTTAGAAATAAATGGATAGGTAGAGGCGGTCCTTATAATTGGCCAGCTAGGTCACCAGAATTGACCCAGATGAATTTTAAAACTTTTTTCTACGCCCACATGTATATTATCCATTTTCTGCACAATTTACAGAATGTAAATGTAGGCCATTCCGGTTAACTGAACGGATATGATTTCATATACATCCTAGAACGTATATGAAATCCACCAATCGGCATTTGCGTTTAGTACCCGCCAACTAATCTTTTTTCAATTTCATAGAAACGTCAAAATAACTTGTCAAAATGAGTGATTCCAGTGATGAATCAATAAATAATTTTCCACCAGATATTCGCTTAGCCGCAAAGGAGACGTATAACGTATAGAAACATAATAAATTGAATATTTAAGGGTACTCCTCACAAACGTCAGTTTTTATGTAATACATTTGACGTTATAGATAGATGATTAGTATATTCATCGGTAATCCAGTGGTGAGTATCCCAGCCTCTCACGCGGTAGATCAGAGTTCGATTCCCCGTTGGGAAATTTTTTTTAAATTTTAATTTTATTTCTAAATAATAATAAAATAATAATAATAGTAAAATTATTAAAAATTTTTAATTTGAAGTTATATTATATTTTAATAAAATGTTTATTTTATAGATTTTTTCTTAAGTGGGTCGTAGAAAAAATATACTGTTCGACTCGTGTGGATTATCCATATCGCTCTCGGACGATATGCGATATGGCCATCATATACACACTAGTTGCACAAACTACTATTACCGTTTCGCTATAAACCTCCATCCCGTTGGTCGTGATTCACCCTGTATAAACTGAGATCTAACTTACAACTAAATTACAAAGTAATTAGTAATTTAAACTTTATATACAACGAAACTTTTGTGGATGGGCGTTCCTTTTTTTCTAAACCCTAGGATTTCCCCTATGCAAAAACCTAACGGACCAAAAAATATATACGTAACGGAAATAATGGATTGCAAGACTATTCTTTAATAATAGGCAATATTTTGGAATGATGAATGAAAAAAAAAGGAAGGATAGTTTTTCATTATCCCACCTCTCGAGGGGAGCGGGCCGCTATAGGCTTTCCGGAGCCTCTTCAGCCAACATTGCAAGGAATAAGGATTGTTTGGTTCAGGTGATGAGAGTTGAGGCAACGGTGGTAGGTGCCTGAGAGCTGTGTACTAACCTAGCATTCGCCTATTGCTACGAGAAAACCTCTGAAAAAACTCATACCAGGTCAGGCAGGCCAGGGATTTGAACCCCGGTCCTTCCGAATGCAAGTCGAGAGCGTAACCACTCCACCACTTGCTCGGTGAATGATGAATGTTGTATTTTCCATTTATATAAGGACTCTCTTAGTGTTATTCATTTTGACAGAGCGCACATCGGTGCCAGAAATTAAAACTGTTAAAAACTAACAAAAAAGTGCTATAGAGCTATAAAATGTATCTCTAAAAAAAAGGTACAGCAGTGATTGTCTGACAATAAAAAATGTGCTAAGAGTTAAAAATTCAATAAACTAAAGCTGTTCCATACTCAATCAATTTGAAACTTATTCCCATTAGTATCACAAAATTTACATTGAACATTTAAATAATTAAATGTTTTCACGCTTTAATTTATTTGACTGTGCAGATATGCATAATTTGCATATTGGCAACTTACTTATATTATACTTTGGACTTTCGTGCTTAGTAGTTTAATCAGTTTTGGCATTAGATGGAATCACATTCATTCCTTTCTTCCTTGGTCCAACTGTCATACCTCCATTCTCTGTAGTAAAACTTCTTTTTGAAATGGGTATCGTGTTTCTTCTTATCTTCGGGATATCTCTGGTACTTTAACAGCGCAGGGTTCAATCTAGTGGGACTTTTTTCAACAGGTACCGGTTCTGGACTAAAGTTTATTGATAAACTATTAGAGCGAACAGGAGAAGAGGGGGAAGGTGTACGAGGGGGGCCTAACTCATCTGTACCTTGATCTAAAATAGGCGATGAATCGAGGTACGTCTTACTTGTGGGCATTTTAAACAGGGTAGGTTTGGCGTTGGGATTGAGCTTAAGCTGTTGCTTTGTGGGAGGGACTATAGTAGTAGGGGGAATGTCACCATGGCCATGGCCGATGCCAGAATCAGGTGACGTATTGCAACTGTCATTTCCTTCGGTAGACCTGCGTCGTTTATCTAACTCAGTTGATGCAAATGCCACTAAACGGTCAAAGCCCGAAGATATTCGATCTTGCCATTTTGATTCTTCACTCTCTTCCTCTACGACGTCTACATCTAAAGAAAAAAATCGCAATTAAATCAAATTTTAGTAAAGGCATACAGCATATGTAGCAAATATGCAGAAATTGTAATAGCTGACCTAACATACATTTAAAACTACTCCTTCTAATCTCAACAAAAAATGTTTAATACTCTTTTGGGTAGATACAATAAAAAAATAGTTTCAATACTGATCAAAAGTACATCATTTCAATTAAAAACTTCCTGGTAAAAATGTCACAATGCAGAACCCAACAAGGAATTAAGATCATTTAGAGTGGTTTTAGAAATAAGACATGATTTGCATTCAAAAGTTGATTTGGGCTGTATCATTTGGAAAACATGTCCTTTCTTTTTAGATAGACTTCTTCGATAGTTTTCATCTCTGGTTGGATTCCTCGAGGATTTTGCGATATTTTTACCAGGAAGACTTTAGATGAAGGACTATTTTTCTTTTATTTATATCAAATTTTATTTAAAAATCAAAGTAAAAAACTATCAATAATCTATTGAAACTATCTTTGTATTATAAAAAAACTTGTGATTTCATATAATTAAAATTTCATGTTCTTTTTAGGAAATTATTAAAGGAAGAGCCACAGTCTATAAGTAATCAAATCAAATTTTTGTCACGCGATCTTGTCATTCCAATTTCCCATATGTATCTTCTGTATCAAACTTACCTTAAAAATCCATGTAAAAATAAGATAAATAATTTATAAATAAGATTCTTATCAACTAAATATAATTTTATAATGTCATCAAGACATACAAAAGTAACCTTCACTATACAATGTGTTAAGCGACAAATTCCAATAAGCTACTTAACATAGAGTAGTAGGGTTCAAACTGAGGATTTCACGAAAAAAAAAACAGTTTCATGGAACAATTGTTTTGATATAACATTATGAAAAAACGAGAATAGAAGTGTTTAATTGTGATTCTTACTACAAAAATTGTTTTATTTCTTCAATGTTTGAAAATGACACTGGCAAGTTTTTTTGAATTTATTCCAATAAATAAAATTGTTGAAGAGGAACAGAGAAACTGCGAAAGGATTCAAAAATAATGAGGAGAATGGTAATGTTGAAGCAAACAAGTGTATTCAAAGGTCTAAGAAGAAACAATCTAAAAGATAAACATGTAGAATATGAATACACTTTGTAGAATATAAAAATAAAATAATAGCCACTTCATAAAATTAATCCATTCCTACAATCTCAATCCCAAAAACCCTAATTATATGGTAAAATATAAGTTAATCAGTAAAAAATGAAAATCTCAAGTATTTAGCACATGCTTCATGTGATAGACCCACCCATAAGCGAGGTTGCCAGCTCGTCGTGTCCTGAAGTACCTAAAACGAATATTACAGATGTACCACAATACATCCAGTACGAGTACCTAGTTTACTTATTTTTCATATCTCAACTTGTGTCATTTTCAAATAATAAAAAAATCGTATTTGAATGTATATCAAAGCAAAATAGCAATAGGAATTTATGTAAATAATATTTGTTTTCTCAAAAAGACAAACCTGATGAATGTTTATCAAACAAATGTCTAAGATTTAAAAATTAGAGCATTTGTCATGCAAATTTTTAAAATGTTAAATTTTCATTTGATCTAGAAATTAATCCGACTTTTTTTTAAATAAGAACTTGAGAAGGAACGCCAATCCATTTATAAAAATAAGTATAAGAATATCAACACCATCACCAAAATCAATAAAGAAAAACTAAAATTAGCTGTGTGGCAAAATTAAGAAAAAATAGCGCTAAAGCTACTTACCACCAAATTTAATCAGCTTCTAAATCTAGTATGGTAGGGAGTATTATGCATGCGCTAAATTGTGCGCGTGAGTATTGTGTGCATGCCTGAATGTGCGCCTCCTATTTAACGCAAACAAACTACAGTAAATAGAGTATACTTTAGCACCAAAAACTAGTATTATACCGAAACAAAATCAAGTTTCTGCCAAATGGTATATCGTCTACAAATTTTTCGAAATTCCTAATAAATTTAAATGTATTTGTTCGTCATCGATATTTATCTGTTTAAAATGAATTTAAAAATACGTTTGTTGTAGAACAGTTTTTCCACTTAGACAGAAAGTTGTACTGGATGCCTAAGTCAATTTCTTGTCACGTTTACTGTAGTGGATATATCAACACAGTAACAACGACTAATAAAATCAAGATATAATTTTAAGCTCTTGAGTTTACATCAGTTATATAAACTGATTGATTTTAATTTGATATTCGTATTTAAAGTCTGGCAAAACTTTAGTTCGACAAAATCTAATGTTTATGCAGCCTACATGCAAAATTACTATTTCAACTAGTAATCTAATGCTATACCGCTAAAATTCTAAAATAACTGCCGTGCATCTAGATGATTAGAAATTGAAAATAAAACTTCAAATGACCAATTTAAAATGTTCGTACTTTAGTCTCCTCAAGCTTGGAACAAAAGTCTACCAATACAGTCACCATATATACTGTTTGTTGATTCTCTGCTTGAAGCATAAATCAACTAATATATCTCCAACTTTTCTTATTCATAGGATTTTCCTACTCCTATGTTTAGATCTGCAACTATTTCATTAAAACAGCTAACTTATATACTCATATTCTTCTAGTACTTGGCACCATAACTTCAGTTGCATGTCTTTGCTGGTAAAAAGCTTCTTCAAATATTCCAAAATGTTATATTTGCTTGTTCCATCTCAGTTCTCTATTTTCTCTACTTAATGTGCCTTTGTATCATCAGTGGATTTTCAGTGATTTACTTTCAAGTCCAAATTATTTCCCTCTTAAATTTAATCTGTACATTTTTTTCAAAATCTGCTTTTAGTATAAATGGGTACATATGGAAAGAGATGAGGGTTCTAGAGACAATTACAACAAACTTATCAAGTGTTAACATTTGTTGCTACAAACAAGTAATTTAGGTTTGACAGCTCCATTAGAACGATAGATCATTTGGCAGATGAAATATGTTTAGATTTAATTCATCATTATATCAATTGATTAATACTAACACAATACCAAGAATTATTGACTAAAAGTTACTTTTTTGAATGTTTTTACAAAATCAATTTATGTAATTACAATTTTATAGTTAACAATAATTTACAAAATATTAATCAACTATGAAGAATGGGGTCTATATAAATAGAAATATCAATGTGAAAGAAATACAAAATATCACAATAATTCGGATTATTCTACATGTCCAATAGAGGAAGTTAAAACAATGTTACAAAGCTTTTTAAAGCTATACTTCAGCAGGTATTATTCAAGCAAAAACGAAGCGCTATGTTTTGTTACTTTTCAGATAAACGCGCGTTCACAATTTACAATTTAAAGCATGCACTTGGAAAAAATTATAAGTTAAAAATTTATTAGTTTATCAAAGACAGAAACAAACAGTTAGTAGACAGGTGCCTCAGATAACAAAGTATAAGTTGTAATTTATGTTCCGTATCGAATATCATCGACGCATCACATTGTTCAAGAGTCAATAATAACTAATATACATTTTGTTAACAGTCAAGATAAAATAAAGAATATATAGATCAGAAAAATATATTATAAAATCTCGAGTTACAGTTGACTTTGCATATTGAGAATTATTTTGAAAGGTGTAACTTCATTGTTTTGAAACTAACTGAAATAATAAATTTAAAAGCACAATTGGGTACTGAAAGGACAAACCTTATATCTTCGTAAATATAATCCATACTTTTGAAAATGCTTTAGGGAAAACTGTCAAAACTGAGGATTTATACTTGATATTTGAAACAGACTTAAAATGCAATGATCTATATACTGAATGTATATAAGTAAGAATAGTGACAGGCATAGAATAAAACCAATCAAAATAAAAAAGTAATAAGACAAAATTAGTATAAAAAGAATAAGAAATATGTTAGTGGGAGCTAAAAGCTTGTAATATACAGTACTTTAAAGCCCAGAAACATAATATTTAAAATTACAATTCACTGCGTTTGGATTGACATATTTTTAAATGTGTACATTATATGGCCCAGCATAGCGATATAATAAAAAAAATTAAATTTAAATATATACTAACATATTCGACAATTTTATAGACTACTATACTCTAAATATGTTGACTATCAGAATTTTTAGTATATGTTTATATATATACAATGTTTCATATAAAATAGAACGCCCTGTAATATTATTTAAAAAACTTAATTCAAGGCGACATACCCCATCTACTTTTAAACAATATCTTACAAGAACATATTATAGAATGCCTTTTAAATATTACCCTTCCTGAATAAAATATTACATAAATTAGTAGATGCAGTTTATTCTTTAAAATAATATAAAGTAAAAATGTCAGGATGTTTTGTTTTATAAGTCACACTGTATATACAATAAAATTCAAAACGTTTATTCAACAACTGGATAGAAATTTGGGAAATGGACAGGATCATTTATTCCACAAACATTAGGAACGAATTGGAGGGAAGTACACTCACGGACAAAATTATTGCATATTTTATTTTAGGTCTTCATTTTTTTTCCCTTTAACACTTTTGAGATTTTGGTTTTTGCAGTCTGTTACATTGGAGTGTTCCACGTATATTGCAATATTGAGACAGCTTTTATAACTGAATAAGCGATAACGTTAAATAAGCGGAAAGCCATAAACGTAGTATAGTGTGCCTTGAACATGTATGGGACATCCTAAAAACAAATATTCGATCACGGAATCTAGCTCCTAACTCAATTGCAGAATTAAGGATTGCTGCATAAGAAAAATGGAATCGAATACCACAAGAAACCATTGAAGATCTTTTGCGCAGTATGCCTAGGAGGATGCAGGCTATCGTTAGAGCTAGAGGAGGAAATACTGAGTACTAAATTGTTATTATTTTGTCTTAAACTAATGTATCGTGTCGATGTTGTTGTTCTTTCCTAATTAAACTTTATTATCAAAGACAAGCCATTTCACTAATTTCGCCACGAATCTGTTGTTAAGCTTCAATATGTAATTAATTTGATTATTAATAACATAAAAGACTCTAATGTATCAGATTTAGCAACGGAAATCACACAAGTGTTAAAGGGAAAAAAATAAAGACCTAAAATAAAATATGCAATAATTTTGTCCGTGAGTGTATTATGTCAAAGATCCTACAACAAATTTTCTTAACAAAATAAAAAGCCAATTAAAGCTACCGAGAGCAACTTATCGAGGAGACAAATTTAAAGAACGTTTGCAATGCAAATATGTACATTTTGTTTGGAAAAATAAAATAAAATTAAAAATTGTGGTTCATGTAAAAACCATAAAACTGTACATATTCACCTGAAATTTAGCAGAGTAAGTAAATACCTCCAAGAAATGGTGAAACTACACTCTAGCAAAATAAAAAGTCATGTAATGTAAATATTGAAGCTAAAATTTAAACTATCTTGAGATGGTCATTATGCATAAAAATTTTGATTAATACAAAAATTATGTGTGAAATAAAGTACAATCGAAAGCACAAGCTTAGAAACCGAGTTTATAATGAGAAAGGTTACAGTTTAATATTAAAACAATCTGATTTTTTTTAATCAATAGTTGTTTACCTAACAAGTGCGGAAAGTGATACTTTTCCGCACGCAATTGCAGATGGAACGCGTCGTTCGGCCAGCAATCGCGTGCGGAAAAGTCACATTACGCACGTGTTAGGTAAACTATTTTTTCTACTGGCGTACGGAAAAAAAACCCAAAAGTTAACATAAAGAAACATTTATTATTAAATACATACCTATCAACAAATTAATTATTATTAATATTAACTTTGAACGTGCAATTTGTAGCAGTCTGCAAATTAATTGCAGAGGCCAAAATTATAGCAGAATTCTAATAAATTTCTTAATTTTTCAGTCATTTTGTAAACTACAACCATACAAATATTTATTTTAAATATTCAAATGTCAGTATACTCCCCAAAAACTTAACAAATTCACTATTCCGCACTAAGTGACTAGTGCAGAAAAGTGACTCTTTCAACACTAAAATGAGTGCGGAAAAGTGGACTTTTCCGCACGCTAGTAGAAAAAATCATTTACAACTTGGAATGTACTGTATATAAGATCTAAAACTGATCAGACAGAACACTCAATTAAAATCTCCTAATGATTTTGTATGAATCCCCAAAATTTGTCCCCTCAATAATAAAAATGTAACTATTTACACGAGATTATCTTCAATCACTAATACCAATTTATAAGTATAATGAAGGTCAAGATTTTAGTCAACTATCTAAATAAAAAAAACAATACATGCAAAGTATAATAAAAATTTAATCTTACCTCCTCCTTGGACAACAGGTGATTCTCGCTTAAAAGCACCGTCACCGTTTTCCGTTTTGACAGTATTAGTTTGTTCTATATACACAGTGGCGTTCGTCATCATTCCTTGTTGATTGAAAGTCTGTCTTCTCTCGAACATGTCTACTTCTTCCTTTATAGAAGCTCCTAGTGCTCTTGATTGTAATGTAGCAGCTAATCCTTCAGCTACAAATCCATTCCTAGCCTCAGGTTCCACTCGAACAGGTGATTTGATGTCATTAAAGTAGGACTCGTGATAAGGTTTTATATCAGCGCGGGGAAGAGGTGTATACATGTCATTCGAATAAGTGGAATTTACCGAATTTGTTCGCGGTTGCGTTGGGTATAAAACCGTTGTTCGAGGGGAATATTGTTGTCTCGGACTAGGTTGAGGTGGGTTTACATACTAAAACAAAAGAAAAACTAGTCATTTAGATTTATTTTAAATAAAAAATTAAACTTACTTTAGAATGGGAATGCATGAACGCTAATCCTTCGAGTCCTTCAGTGGAAGACGGTCGGGAAATGGGACTGTACACTTGTTGTCTCGGAGCTGGTTCAGCATCTTTTGGTGTAGGGGGTGGTTCTGCATTAGGCACTTTAACGTTCACTCTTTCTGGACGGGGAGGTAAATTTGCATTAACAACCGATCTTGATGACAATGTCGCTGTACCTTGAATATCACTCATATCCACTGCTGCATTTATTATTGATTGATTGGATATTTCAAGTGTTCGTTCAATTTCGCCGGACATTAGGTCCCCTAAAATATATATCAACCATCAAGATACTTGATTAGAGATAATAGAAGTGTTCACAGTATTATAATTCAAAATTAGAAAGTCCGGTTTTGGAATACCAAGGGATTTTAAATTAAATTTAAAAAAATGGTTATTGCTGTTTATTTTCAGGTCCAATATATATTTCCTGATTATAGTTCAACCTCAGATTTTTATCCACAGATAACACAGACAACAGCCATTTTAATGGACACCATGAACAGCCTTGTTTCTAGGTTTTCTAATTTCAAGGAATGGTGAGATACTTTACTACAATCTCTTATACAGTTGGTTTTTGGGTGGGGAGAGTTTCTAAATCTACAACTTCTCCTGGGACTATCCTTTTTTTGGTTTGGACACCAATAACTACTGTGTGGCCATCTTCATTTCCATAGTAATTTTTATTCAGCTGCTTTATAGCTCATCACTTTTTTATGTCCTTCAAGCTTTATGTTATGCTCGATTGTCAAAAACAGCTGTTGGTCGTCTTTTTCCTTAAATTTTAGGATTTAGTATGATCCAAGCTAGAATTTCAATTCAATTTCAGACTTTGGTAAGTTTCAAACCTGGTCATGGTCGTTATGGAATGAAAGAAGAAAGTGACAGTTATCAGCTAAAAATGAAGAGTTATTGAAAATTTTTTGACGTAGTAAGTAAAATGGGCAATGAGTTTTTGAAATATATGATTTTAGTCATGAGTGCAAAACAAAAGAGATGCAATTTGGCAGTTTTTTCAAGATTACGAAGTTACTAACTATAATAAGCAAAGAGATTGTAACATAACTTGTAATTGTCAGGTGTCACTTGTCATTGCCAAGTGACAGACGACTGAATAAGCTCCCACCATTACCTTGTATCCCGCCGAGTAGGCATGCTGTATTCTTAAGAAATTAATAATAAAAACTAAAAGTAATAACAATCGTTTTAATAAGAAGTCAATATAAAACGATACAAGATAACTTACCGATTGTTCTTGTCGCCAGCATTCCATCTGAAGGGGTATACGGCAGTTGTTGATGAGCTAGTTTCTCTTGAGAAAGATGCCTACGGAGCGCTAATTTGGCAGGTGAAACTTGAGTGTAATCTGGTTGCTCAGGATTTACACTTCTATCAATATTTAAATGCCGATCGGTATTTAAATGCCTTTCCGTATTCAAATGTCGATCTGAATTAATGTGCCTCTCAGAGTTCAATTGCCTTTCAGAATTTAAATGTCGGTCATGTGTCATATGTCTATCTTGATTTAAATATCTCTCGTGATTTACTTGAGTGCTGTATTGAAGAACTGGTGCTTGGGCTGACTTGGGCCTATTTTGGACGTCTTCATTTAACACTGACGTGATTATGCTCTTTAAACGATCTTCAAAGTTTGTTAAGCGGGGTGGTTCCTGTACCTTAGAAATATTGGTGTTAATTTGAACACTGGGTATATTTCCCGTTGGGTAATTGTGGGTAGTTTTCTGACGTTTTGTCATGGGTAAAGGAGCGGGCATATTATTACGTACTAAAGATTTTTGGTGGGATTGATGGTTATAGGAAGTTTGCAAGGATTTCGAAGGGTTGTTAAGTATTTGAGGCACTTTATTGTTAATAGCAGACATCTTACTAGCCTCTATTTTCCTTCCAGTTTCGAGAATTTTCTGTGCTAAAATTTCAGGATTTTGTTCCTCTATTTTTGCTATGTCCGGCACATCGGGCCAATCTTGTGAGCGAGCTCTATACTCCCGGGACTTTCTGGAAACCTTGACAGGTTGCTGCTGTTGCCTCGCAGCCATCACCTGCGCTTGTTTCCTTTCTTCACTCTTCTGTAAAGTGATTATGTCTCCTTCTAATTTCGATACTTCATTTTGAAGCTTCTTTCTATGTGCTAGGGTTGAAGATATTTCTCTTAATATATAATCTTGGGCAACGTTAGGGGAAAGATCTGAAGCTACTGAACCGACATATTTTTCACAAACTTCTGCTTGTCTTTGAAGTACAAAATTATCCCTTTCTGCTTCCAAATTAGCTACTTGTCCTTGTAATTTGCTGGCTTTTGCTTGAAGTTCCTTGTGACGACAAACAATTTCTTTTGCTTTAGCCAAGAGATCAACAGGAGAAGTAGCATTAATACCCAATTCGCTCATCCTAGCTTTTAGTAGTGCCACACTATCGTCGATGAGCACTTTAATTTGTTTTTCCAATTGTGCGGCACGACTTTTCAATTTCCTATTCCTCTCCTTTTCATCTTCTATTTGTGAGTCTATCATTACCTTGTAATTCGGATTTTTCATTTGATTAAGCATTTGCATATATTGACCTTTAAACATATCCAGAAGAACCTGTAACCCGTAAGGAGTTTCTGCAGGTTGTTCGGGAATATCCAGTTCATTGTGCACTATTAAATCCGAACTCAAGGTGGTCAGCTTTTGATCAACGCAACCAGGTGCTGGAGGAGGTTTCTTGCCTGCAGCTTGTGGTGAAGTGCTTAGCAAGGTTTCATTATGCAAAAGATCTAACCCATTTATTTTTATTTGTTTCTTAGGTTTAGCTTTCTTCACGCGACCTCTTCGAGGCTTAGCTACTGCCTTTTGTGTACCTTTTTCTTGTTGTTGAACTGCAATCTTGGGACCTCTATTTACCTTCCGTCGTAATTTCTTTGGCTGGCGTTTATTCTAAAACAAAATCACCAAATCAATTGTGAACTTCAATTTAAAAATCATAAACGTATGACTTATTATATTTAAATATATACCTTGGCTGGTGACGTTTCGTCTTCAGACTGACTACTTTTGCCTTTGACCGAACAATAGTCAGACCACGCTTTTCGTGTCGTTGGTCCATAACTACTATCGTGGTCGTCAAATTCTGAATCCGAAGACGAATCCATCAGTTGTTTGGATAAATCTCTTTTTGCTCTATCTCTTGCACCTCTATTACTGATAGTAGTTGAGTTCGAGTTTGAATTGTCGTCTTCGCCGTTCTAAAAGTGAGTATATATATATATATATATATATATATATATAAAAAGGAACTGGTTCGTTGCCGATACTAGTTAGGTCTAACTATTATTGTGGGGGATGCGGCATTGTGAATAAGTGAACTCTTTTTAGTTTGTTCTGAGCTTTCGGTAATTTATTATCACCATTATCAAAGAACTACAAAAGATAGGTACATTTATAGATATTTCAAATAGGTATAAATAAATTAAGTTTAAAAGTAAAACATTAATAACTTACAACTAAGTGAGGTTAATCACAATATCTATATATAATATGTACAAAATGGAGAATAATTTTCTTTTTCAAAGAAATTAATTAAAAAATAAAACTATCAAAATTGACATTAAGACATAGTCATAGAAATGTCTTCAATAAATAATATACTAAACATATTAAAGGCATTTCTATGACTACTAAAAATTAACATCGATGTCTTAATGTCAATTTTGATAGTTTTATTTTTTTATTTAATTTCTTTGAAAAAGAAAATTATAATAACATGTTTTTTCTCCATTTTATACATATTATATATAGATATTGTGATTAACCTCACCTAGTTGTAAGTAATTAATGTTTTACTTTTAAACTTAATTTATTTATACCTATTTGAAATATCTATAAATGTACCTATCTTTTGTAGTTCTTTGACAATGGTTTTAATAAATTACCGAAAGCTCAGAACAAACTAAAAAGAGTTCAACTTATTCACATTGCCGTATCCCCCACAATAATAGTTAGACATATATATATATATATATATATGATAAAAATAACTGCATAAATTTCAGCCAATTTTCTGTATTATTAGGCCTGTACTAACCCCTATTTTCCCTTATCAAACCAATAGCTGTCACTCTGATAGAGATAAAATTTGAATATGTATAAAAATTCAACTAACCTTTAATTGCGGTTTCTTCAGTCTCTGGAAGTATCTCTCCAATTTGGTACGGTCTATGATGTGTAAATAATAAGATACAGGTTTTCCAGTCCACGATACAGAGCCTCTTAGCGGTGACATTTCAGATACGTGCATAATTGTACCAATATCACTCAGATTTCTGTCCGTTATACGAAAATTCAAAGGACAAAAGCTTTTAGAAGATACAATCTTTGCACCGTCTTTCAGATCAGCAAACCTCTCTTTCAGTTGATGATCCACAGATGGACCAAAAGCAAAATTGTTGACAAAAACGATCGTAGCTTGGTTAATTTTCTCTCTGTGCTCTTCCGTCAAAAAATCTCCCTTGAGAAGTTTGTACTCTCCATATTTCTTCCCATACCACTGCATCCAAGTACGAAAATTCTTATTCATACTCTCAGCATATCGACTAGGCACTTCTGCTCGTTCAATTCCCAAACAACTTTTACACGGTGTAGCCGCCGCCATCTGTAGGACAACTTGTCCGACCCCGGAACCAAGATCAATGAATACATCATCTGAAGTTATCTCAATTTGATCTATCATCTGACATACGAGATCATACGAAGTTTCACCATAGACTTCCGGCGAAAATGGTTCGTACTGGTTCAACTTTTCTGGATCTGTAACTGCAGCATTGTAGGTTTGCTGAAGAATATGTCGCAGTAGACCTCTGGATGGATAATTAGCAGTGCGATGAGCTGATAATGATGTACCTTTCTCCTAGGAAAAACGTCATACCTATCTTAAATTTGCTAGTACACCAACTACAAATAATTTTCTAACTAGGGTTCTATTCATATGATCAGAAAGCAAAAAAATTGAAAGAAGATGTCAGGATCAATATTTTGGTCAGTATTTCAACCAAAACACAAATTCAAAAAGTTTAAACAGTAGAATCGACTACAGCTTTCGTGAAGAGCTTGGCAAAGATTTTGTTGATTAGTTAATATGACATGAATTCATAAACTAAATAAATATAAGTAACTAGGCCAAAATACTTCAAATGATCCTGTTATTATCTGGGTTGTTCATTTTTTCTGCTTTAATTGAAAAAATATATTACCAAATTATTGTTTAAATTTATTCAAGGAATAAAAGTAGTTATTACTCCAAAATCCAGAATACAAGGCGAGCATTCTTAAAGGAAATATTCAACTTCGATTTTCAAAAAAATAGAATATTATATTACTAGAAGTAGAAGGCGCTTATTATGTATTGAGCTCAGAAGTTTACTGCTGAGGCGCCAGTCGAGGAAGTGTAATCTGAGCGAAGCACAAATAATGTGGCCTTCCTCCCGGAGTAAAATATACTATTTTTTTATAAATGCGTGAAGTAAGCAATCATTTACTGTATACTTTGAACAGTATTTTTTTTGGTCCATTTAAAAAAATTATTATATGCACTTTGCATCATTAAACAAACTAGATGAGTAATGCACAACCCTGGCCATGCACTTGGCTCACTCTATTGAACTTTTATTTTGTTCTCCATATTAACAAAGTTTCTTCATTTGAATGGTATTCAAATTGCTGTAGAAACTGTGGATATGTCGCTGAACAAACTATCAAAAAATATTTTGTTCAAAAACAAGACATTTCTCACTGTCAATTTCGGACGGTGAACTTCGATAAAAATATCTTCAGATTTACCTGCTGTTTATACGCCAAGAATAAATGGGGCACTGTACACTGTCAAAGATTAAATAAATTGCTTTTAATACGTTTATCTAAATAGTTAGCATTTTAGGACATATATTAAGATTAAATTAAAAATTAGTCATTATATATGATTATTATCAATAGGTTTCTTCCAACTGGCATTTATGAACCGTACTGGAATCGCTTCGAGTACTGTATAGTGTGCAAACTCGAATTTGGGATGGACACCAGGATATGGGCACTCTGAACGCGCGATGGTACTGCCACCTGGAGAGCCAGAGCACTTCTAAAATTGCGGATTTAATGAGAACTGTAACGCCGTTAGTAGTGTCTCTGCTAATAATCACGTAGTAATTCCAGATACTTCCACATATGTCACCACTGATAACTTAACCTAAAAACCACTAACAACCACGTATTACGACGGTTAGTTTTATTTGCGGGTTAGTTCAGTTTTAAAAAATTGTTTTTCTTTAATATATTTTTTTTTCTTCAGGTCGACAGGGTGTGTTTAGTTTATTGTTTAGTGTGGACAATTTATTTTTACAGACAATGTCAAGAGAATGTATAGTGAAGGACTGTAATGTGAAGTGCGCCCGGTAAGCTTCACATTTTTATAAAATAAAAAATGTTTTATTAACTAAAAAGTGACAAAATATTAAAGTAGTTATTCTTTTATACAGCTTTATACTTCCCAGCCACGAATAACAACGTTCAGTTTGGCTGGAAGTGGAAACCAATCTTTGGATTTAACAAGGCGAAAACATTGGAGAATATGCCCTCGTCATTTTGGCTAGGCCTGCTTCTTAAAAGTAGAAGAAGGCGAAGGCAAACTATTGAAAAGGTTTTCTTTGCCATCACTGTTTTTGCCTGGTATGTAATTCTTTTTGTACATATATTTATTGAATGTTATTAAATGTGATTATGTTTTTTAGATTACAATCCAAAGGAGGATTCCGATTTTTTGTTCCCCACTATGGTGCCCACACAGGAAACAACTCCCTAGAAAATTAAAGGTATTTATTGTCTTAAGTTTCAAAAAATTTTACTTATATAAAGTTTCTGTAGATATGATGGAAATGCCCTCCACATCAAAAAATCAATCGCCAGTTGGGAAGGTGCAAACACCAACAAAAACTTACAAAAGGAAATTAATTAATGGTGAGTTTTATGCAATTCGTTAGCTATAATTTTGGCAATCATACAGTGTACCTAAGAAAAAATAAACACCTAATTTTTATGTTATAGCTATTCCATCAACGAGCAAGGGGTTTGAGGAGGAAGGATTGAAGGGCATTAAGCCATTATCAGATAATGGTATGTATAAAATAAAATATCATCTGTCTGTTCCTTTTGTTATATTATTTGGTTTATTCAACTCATAGGCGTGCCCACGGGGGGGGGCAGGGTGGGCCATGGCCCACCCTAATCGGTCTAATTCCTCAAAATATCAATATATTAAAAACATTTTATAATTTCAAATTTTTAACGTTCTTCTTTTTAATGCTTTGGATAATGTTCTAAGATCATTGAAATTGAAGTGGGAACAAGTAGTTTTGACGGAGCTTCGACCATGTTTGGAAATATTTCTGGTGTTCAGTCGCGATGCAAGCAAAATAACCCTGATATATTATAATTATGTTCACTGTTACGCACACTGTTTAAATTTAACTCTGGAAGATGCTTGCTGCTCTCACTCGAATAACAAGTTAATATTTGATTTTTTTGGAATTATTCAATGTGTTTATTCGTTTCTCGAAGGTAGTTGCGTAAGACATGCAATTCTAGAGAAAATAGCTAACAGTATAAATATGTCACTCAAGACATTGAAAATCGTTGTCAACAACTAGATGGGCATGCAGATCTAAAGCGGTTTCTGCAATAAAGGATAATTATGAAATTTTGATATTAGCTCTTCAAGAAATTATTGAAACCTCCAAACAATCTGATGTTAAAATAAAAGCTGTAGGATTACTGGCGCAGTTGAAATCATTTAATTTCTTGATTTGTTTACATATGACTGCTCCTATTCTAGTAATGATACTCAAAGTAAGCAAAGCATTACAAACGGAAAATTTGAATTTACTGTCCGCAATCTATTCTGTGAAGAGTTTACAATCAAGTTTACAAAAATTGAGACTGGATTCTGAAACTTTTTTTAATAAAATGTATGTTGAAGTTGAAAAAATATTAGACAAACATGGTATTACAATTCCGGAAACTAGGAAAAGAAAAATTCCGCGTAAAATAGATCAGATGTGTGATAATCAACATGAATTTGGAAATATGAAAGATTTTGTTAGAATAAACACATTTTATCCATTTTTAGATTCACTTGTCTCCAGAATAGACCAACGTTTTAGTCAAGAAACGACAGACATTCTTAAAAGTGTGAACGAAGTACTATTATTGAATTGTGAGGGCGATTTCACTCCAATTGATTCAATATATTTTGTTATATTACTTATAATTGCGTAATTACTAAATCTTTCAATTAGAAATGGGGCAACGACGTTTTTTTATTTCGCCGATGAGCCTGCAATGGACTTTTGCATTATAGAAAAGGCAGCGTTATTGCTTAATTATCATTTTTAATAGGCATACTCAAATGAATCAAGGGCCCCCCCTAATAAAAAAGTCTGCGCACGCCTATGATTTAACTCCTAATTTTTATGTTATAGCTATTCCATCCACAAGTAAGGGGTTAGAGGGGGATGAATTGGAGACTGTTGAGCAATTATCAAATAATGATATGTATAAAATTAAATCTTCTGTATGTTCCTTTTGTTATATTATTTGGTTTATTTAATTCCCATCAAAAACTAACTAAATTACATATTTTATAGTATTATATTAGCAAATAAATAAATTGTCTACAGATACTGCAAGGGACAAAAAAAGGATTTCCTCAAGGAAGGTCCAAGCATTTTTAGAAGGTAAGCAGTTTCGAGAAACAAATATGAATGATAGTCATAATCATTTTAGTTAACAGTGATATTAGCAAATTGTATGAAAAAATGTTATTCTTTATAAATATTTTTGAAATACATTTGTCAGTTTAATCATATTACTTTCTTTATATGCAGAAGCGAGTGCAGCAATGAAGAAAGATTTTCATCAGAGAGTGACCCTCATAAAAAAATCTTAAAGCAAAAAATGTTGACCAAAAAGACATCAAACATATTATAGAATTAGTAACCGAGAGGGAAGAGTTAGTGAACATCTTGGGTAACTACTCAAAGATCAGCTTGATGATCGGTCTTTTGTCAACATCATTCAAAACACATGTCAGTATAGGTTTTCTTTTTTTATGTTCCTTGTATTCATTATTTTGTTGGTATTTTTAATTTAATTTTCCTTTTTAGCCCATTTTGTAATTATCTTCTCATATTTGTGTATTATTAAAAGTTATTTGTTTGAAAACAATACTACCTTCTCCTTCTCGCTTTTTATTTTAGTATAGTTTGGCAAGTCTATCTGAATCTATGCGGCATCGGTAAGGGGCGAGGAAACATGGCCGATATCTGTCATAACGTACCAATGGGTTACGGTACCTATTTTATAAAAGTATCAAAAATAATAACTATTATTATTATATAATAATTATATATAGAAACTGATTTATGATTTGCTTTAAAGGTAAGGTATTTTTCAAACCACGGTATTTGTTGAAAACAAATAATGTTAAAAATCGTACTTGAATTCAATATGGATACGAAATAATAAGATACCAAGTAAAACTGAAAATACGGAGGTAAACACTGACCAACGCCACTGGATAATCAATATCAGTCAATTGTCGAAGTGAGAGGGAAGAACACACGCACGCGCTTGCCAATAGGAAGTCAGATGGTTACTTAGCAACGGAGGTTCGATAAATATTCACCAATTGAGTTAGTTCGGAGGGCGTGGTAATTATGGTTTTCGCACGACGTTGCCGGCTTGAAGGAAACCCATAACATATTTGGAAAAGTGTTCATCTTTTAATATTCAGAAATTGAAAAAATAATGTTAATAGACAAAATCCAATTAAACAAGCACATTAAAGAACTAACGTTTAATCATTATTGACATATTGTTAATAATAAAAAGTCCATTTTCTAATTATTATCACTACATACTTAGCACTTTAGCTTTTTCATAGTTAAACGTGGCAATATCGAATGTTTTCGACCGCATTCCTTTCACAGCTTCAGTTAAGTTTGCCAAACTATATTTATTTTAATGATTATTTATTTTTATCAAATGTTTGTGTCTTTTTAACTTTCTTTTTGCATTCCAGAATATGCGTATTTTTCTGTATTTCAATATCAAGGGTGAGAGGGTCAGTTCCACTATTTGTTGTACTTTGCGTCGTTCCCTGTCGAGATTTTTCAAAATGATTTACTCAGTTTATTGCTTTGTTGTTAAGCTCGTAACATTTATTGTTCCTCCTGTTTGTCATTAAAGTATATAAAAAAATGTTTTATTTATCGTTTACTTTTTTATATTAAATAAAACATGTAAACTTGATGATTATTGCTTTATTTTTCCCATTTCAGGCATTATATGGTCCATTTTTTGACATTTTATTCAATTTAACTTGACTATTTGATTGTTATTATTATAATATCAATCAAGTGTTGAGTTAATTTAAATGAAATATAAAAAAGTGGACCATAAATGCCATTTTGCAATAAAAGTAAAATTGCAGTAATTTTGAATATGCCGCAAAAAACTGTGAAATTACAGGAATCTTCTTTGTCTGCTGTTAGCGAAGATCACAACCATGTCAAAGGTGCTAGAGCTACTGCTCAGGCCCTCAAGGTGGCGCCACCCATACAATTAATTCGCCACATAAAGCGCCACGGGCCAGATGCCTATCTATAGGTAGGTGATCTGTGATGGACACTAGGGTTGCGCGATACACTAGAAAGTATCGATATTAGGTATCGATACGGATCGGAACGTAAAGTAAAGTATCGATACGGATCGGAACGTAAAGTAAAGTATCGATACGGATCGGAACGTAAAGTATCGATACAGTAGAATATCGAATATTAATTTATCGATACTCGAAGTATCGATACGTTAACGATCCGAGATTTTCCTAATTTTGACGTTGTTTCGGTAAAAATCACCTTTTTGGGGGGGGGGGGGGGGGTTGGAAAAAGACATTATTGCGATTTCCGGCCGAAGTTGAGGTTCTAGAGAAAAAAGTTGATGATAAAAGTTGTAGATCTTGAGAAAATCTACAACTTTTAAGTGACTTTTCCACATAACCTCAAAATTAGCTCGATAAACGCAAAAAACTGCATTTTTCGTTTTTTATTTTTGGTTTCGTTAAAAAATGTTCGATTTTGATGAAAATTTAGTAGAAGGTAGTTTTCAAAGTCACAAACTATGAAAAAAAATTTAAAACTGAAATATTGGAAATTTTTCGAGTTACAACGTTTTTTTGGTAAAACACACTTTTTTGGGGGGTGGAAAAATACATTATTGCGATTTCCGGCCAAAGTTGAGTTCTAGAATAAAATGTTGATTATAAAAGTTGTAGATCTTGAGAAAATCTACAACTTTTTCATTAGTGACTTTTTCACATAACCTCAAAATCAGCTCGAAAAACGCAAAAAACTGCATTTTTCGTTTTTTATTATTAGTTTCCTTAAAAAATGTCCGATTTTGATGAAAATTTAGTAGAAGGTAGCTTTCAAAGTCACAAACCATGAAAAAAAAAATTCAAACTGAAATATTGGAAATTTTTCGAGTTACAACGTTTTTTTGGTAAAACACACTTTTTTGGGGGGTGGAAAAATACATTATTGCGATTTCCGGCCAAAGTTGAGTTCTAGAATAAAATGTTGATTATAAAAGTTGTAGATCTTGAGAAAATCTACAACTTTTTCATTAGTGACTTTTTCACATAACCTCAAAATCAGCTCGAAAAACGCAAAAAACTGCATTTTTCGTTTTTTATTATTAGTTTCCTTAAAAAATGTCCGATTTTGATGAAAATTTAGTAGAAGGTAGCTTTCAAAGTCACAAACCATGAAAAAAAAAATTCAAAGTGAAATATTGGAAATTTTTCGAGTTATAACGTTTTTTCGGTAACACACTTTTTTTGGGGGGTGGAAAAAGACATTATTGCGATTTCCGGCCAAAGTTGAGTTCTAGAATAAAAAGTTGATAATAAAAGTTGTATATTTTGGGAAAATCTACAACTTTTACATCAGTGACTTTTCCACATAACCTCAAAATTAGCTGGAAAAACGGAAGAAACTGCATTTTTCGTTTTTTATTATTAGTTTCCTTAAAAAATGTTCGATTTTGATGAAAATTTAGTAGAAGGTAGCTTTGATAGTCACAAACCATGAAAAAAAATTTCAAATTGAAATATTGGAAGTTAAAAAATGTTCGATTTTGATGAAAATTTAGTAGAAGGTAGCTTTATAGTTACAAACCATGAAAAAAAATTTCAAATTGAAATATTGGAAATTTTTCGAGTTATAACGTTTTTTCGGTAAAACACACTTTTGGGGGGGGGGGAGGAAAAAGACATTATTGCGATTTCTCTCCAAAGTCGAGTTCCTAGAATAAAAAGTTGATTATAAAAGTTGTGGATCTTGAGAAAATCTACAGCTTTTTCAATAGTGATTTTTTCACATAACCTCAAAATTAGCTCGAAAAACGCAAAAAACTGCACATTTTTCGTTTTTTAATTCTAGTTTCGTTAAAAAAAGCACGACATCATTTTACAAAGTGATTAAAAAATCACGATATCGCTCATCACTATAGATAACGTAACTTGCCGCTACCACTAAATATCCCGTATCACAAGGTATCGATTCACTACAAATTTATCGATACTTGGAATGCATCGAAAAGCATAGTATCGATACAAAATATCGAGTATCGGAAGTAAAAGTATCGATACACTGGAATATCGGATAGTATCGCGCATCCCTAATGGACACATCAACTTTATCACCCCTTTTCCAGAAGGTACAGTTTTTATACCGTCCCAAGCAGTCCCAAGAACGATACTTTAATCAGTTTGAACGTGAAAGAAATACAGCACTTGCGCGAACGATACCAAAAACGGTTCTAACGCCAGTTGGAACAAAGCTAATAATTCGATATGACAACAGGAAGGAAAATATATATGAATTTGGATTTTAACGTTGGTCAATTTGTGCTATTACTCTTATTTGTATTTTCCTATCTTTTAAATTTTTTAAAATTCATATAATTTTAAATAATGTTTATAAATTAACTAATTTTTAAAAAACGATATTTTTTTCGGATCAACTTAAATATTGTTTTGTTATTTATTACTTGTATTTAAATTTATGCGAATTTGGTTTCTAAATATGAACCTGTTACTTTGTTTTTGCGATCATTGAACTATCTCTATTTGCAATTTTAAATTTGTGCTGGACTTAACAGTCTTCTTTGCAAAAAAATAATTTTAGTTTAAATTTAGAAATATTGAGATGTATTCATAAATAAATTAACACTAATATAGTAAATTGTCCAAAGACAATACCGTTTTTGAGGCCATATGTTCAAACAAGAACATTTCACACAAATATATCTACAATATTTTTTACTTGCACACTTCTAATTCAAGTCAATTTAATGGATGTTTTTTTTTACATTACTTTTTCTAAAACTGCCATTGGGGTCTATTCTGTAACTGATCCTTTAAAATTTAGAGGCCTCTTAAAAATAAGTTTTTAACGGACCTCTAAAAATTTTCAGTTGAAATGCTATTCTGCAAGTATACATTTTAGAGGACTGTTAAAAATTATTTATTTTAAAGGGTTCCTGTAAAATTTTAAGTAGAGTATCTGGCAACAGTGTCTAAGGAGCTATTTGGCATTTAATAGCTAAGTTAGAGACACAATTTAATAAAAAAGAAGAAAAAATTAATGAAGATAGAAGAAGAACATTTGTGACTAACCCATATAACTAACCTGCTTGAACTGTTTATAAGTAGAAAATAGTAATAGAAAAATGTTAAGGGCGCCGAGAACGACTAAAAAACAAAAGGAGTACTTAATAAGCCTTTTAGAAGAGAATACACTGCTATTAGAAGGAAAAATAAACCCTGTGGATTTACCCAAATTGAATAGTGCTTGGAAGGATCTAACTGAAAAATTAAATATATTCGGTCCGCCAAAAACAATTAAACAGTGGAATGACGTAAGTGATGTGAACTCTATAATATAAGATCCATTTTTTTGTTATTTCATACTTATTAATTACAAATATTTTCCAGATAATTACTTAGTGAAATGAAAACTAATGTTAGGAGGCGGGCCAGGGATGTGAGATATGGTCACAGAGGCACCAGAGGGGGTGCTCCGGTTAAGCCTTTAACGGAGTTGGAAGAAAGAATTTTGGCACTAATAACCAACCTTAAGGGGCTAATCTAGATGAAGCCGGAATCATAATTGCTGAAAATGTTGAAGCAGGTCCATTATTACTACCCACACAGATTTCTTGTGAAGAAGTTCCTAACGTTGTAAGTACTATTTTTAAAATAAAAAAAGCTAGTAATAGGAAATGTTTTGAATTAATAAATTCAATTCAGTTTCTTATTTAATATTTATGAATAGATATAAAAAACATCTTAACAAAGTTCTTAAATGCATATAAAGCAATACATTTGTCAAATAAAAGCATATCTATTATAAATTGTTTTTAGGAATTTGAGGTAATAAATGAAGAATAGGAAGACGAACTGAGAGAACAACTCGATACAAAAGAGAACCAACCTCAAATCAATAAAAAATCCAAACTTAAACAAAAGTTTAAGAGAAGACCTCAGATAAACAGAGTGGAGACTGTTATCAAAAGCCATGACAAACAATTAACAATGCTTGTCAGATCAAATTTTGCCATCGCAAAAGCTATTAACAATTTGGCAAAATCAGTAAGGTTGGCAACCCAGCGGAGATAAAAGTGAACTAACAAATGAGGTTGGCTGTGTGTACCAAAGATAAATAAATGAAGAAAACAAGTTGTGTATGTTGGTACAAATTTTTAAATATAGTTAGCAAAGCGAGAGAACTATCTTCAGTGTCTCATACTTCAAGTTATCACAATTAAAATTTTTTTCAAAAATAAACACAGTGGTTAAAACAGTCACTATTTTTAAAAACATTTGAAAATACAACATGGTAATAAGCGATGATTCTCTAAAATGGGGATACATTTTTTTTACTCAAACATGTGTGACAAAAGCTAACAAATCTATTGTTCGAATAACAAAATATGTATCCCCATCTTAGGGAATCATCTCTTATTGCCATGTAGTATTTTCAAATGTTTTTAAAAATAGTGACTGTGTTTTAACCACTGCGTTTATTTTTGGAAAAAATTTTAAATGTGATAACTTGAAGTATGAGACACTGAAGATAGTTTTTGTTAACTGAAAGCGCTCTGCTTTTTATTTTCATATTATATAATTTTGATGTATTTTTATGAAGGATGTTTTTTTTTTATTTTAAATAAATGTAGGTGTCTCATAACTATATGTTTGTTTATATTTTTAATTAAATATGGGTTTTTATAAAAGCACTTTTATTTTTATTATGCAATAAGTACCTACAGAAGTTTTCTTAAATCAAATTTATATTTTTAATTTGTGAGATTTAAATTTTATTCTAAATTATTAAAATACTGTTGCATAATCTCATTTCGAACTTGCTCTCCTCTCAAAATATTGTAATCACTATCTACTATGATCTTACAGTTTATACAATAATATCATTTTCTGCTGTAGTACAGAAGCGCAGGATATTGCTCTGGGGGCAATATAATTGCAATATATGGCTCCCAAACTCCTCGGAAAGTTATATTTTTGTAAAAATTGATCTATTACCTTACTTCTTTTGTTTTCAGTGTTTGGAAATACTATCCAGTTAGGTAATAGATGATTATAAATAACATTAGTAACTTCATTAATACATCTGCTCACGCTCGGTTGACTCATAGCAAAAGTGTGACCCTGTCCAGAACTTAATTGGTATCCCCCCGAACCACAAAAGTGGAGACTGGCAAGAATTTTTAAATGTATCGGTATGGCAGTAATTATTTGTTTTTCTTGTAGATGTGGTTCTAATCAATTAACATTCTCGACACTTCCTTAGGAAAGCGAAAAAGACTTAAATACATTATTTGGTATTTGAAAGGGATCACTCAAGTCCCTAACATTTCTTTGGTGTAATCTAAATTCTGCCCTAGAATAATAAATAAACATGGTTAATTTGAACTATTTTTCAAATATAACCTAAAATGTTTCTTACTTTTCTTGGTTTGCTATTAATTCCTCAATCAAAGCTTCACCAGCAACATCTACATACGCCATTTTTGTTACCTTTATTATTTAAAGGCACACTTTAACATCCCTTTAAAAAGAATAGTTTTAACAGTCTATTTTAAAGGAATCCTTTAAAATTTTAACAGAAATGTGGTTAGCGAATACCGATTCCATTTTAGCGCCGGTTAAACTTTTAACGGCCTCTAAATTTTAGAGGAAGAGTTACAGAATAGGCCCCATTAAAAATTACATTTTCTAATTTATAAGATGCTAATAATAAGTTATTTTTTACTAATATTTATTTAAAATTACTACAGTAAGCATATACATAAAAAGATTTTGTAGTAGATGATTACTAATCTTATTATATAAATATTTTTATGGCAGTACAATTAACATAAATTATTTTTGAAGAAAAATTATTAAAAAGATGAAAAAACGATGCAATAAAATCAATATTTAAATTTTAAGTCAACACCAATTATTATAAACATAATAAAAAAACTATAGTTTTATCAAACAGTGGTGGGTTTAAGAAAGTGAAGATCTGGTTAGTTTTATTTCTTACTAAAATGTCACCAAGCCTTTGTGCAAATATCTAACACAAATATGGTCATTTGGGACACTTTTAGGGATGAATAAAAGGAGAAGTCTAGTCAAAATGAATTCAAAAATATATGGGATTACACAAAGGAATTGCCTGGGAATTACTACAATGCCCTGACTCCTTATAAACTGTACTGCACATAAACTATGTAAAAATAATAATCTGGGTGAAAAGATGAGTCTAAGAGGATTTACAATTATCCCAATGAGGTCTATTTGCTGTGGATATCAACCTATCCTAAAAAATAACAGACAGGGTATGGTTTTAAAAAAATGGGATATCCACTTGGTTTACAAGATGTTTTAGTTATATAATATGTTTAAATAAATTGTGCTGATTGATATGATAATCTAAACAAACAATTTTACTCACCAAAGCAACGACACTATCAATGGCTCTATTGAACTTATCACACAGTGATTTCATACTCTCATAGCTTCGAGTATCATAATCACAGAGTATGTTGTTCTCTAATGGTAATTTTAGTTCAGGAAGATCTTCACAAACCCATCTGAAACAAAAATATATGTTAATGATAGTCAATTTACATTTTCCTTTCGTACTTATATTATTTCTTCAACAGAAATTCTTGGATCTGTTTCCGGAAAGAAGCCATTATGGTCTTGAACTTTAAGAGGGTCAGTACGGCTTCCATTATTTATTGCTACCAAAGTACCATTTGACATAAATAAATGACCCATGTTAAAGGAATTACGATACACTTATGACTATTGCCTGCATACTTTACCACCAATGGAAACCTTAGACCAGATCTGCCAAATTTCTTTAAATCAACCAAGAAGATAACGGGATATAAATCAATATATAGACAAAGGAGTTTCTATACAAAATATTTTCTCAAAAAATAAAATTAATTTACAAAAACCTCGCAAAATGTAATTTTAGTCTAATCTAATTTTACTGTCATACATTTTATTTTTTCGTAATATGTTGAGCTGATCCCTAGTTTTTATTCCACAAAGGCAGGTGTGCTACAGTGCTACGGGTAGACAACTGGAGGTTTAGAATAACATCTTACCTACTTGAATATATAAAAATACAGGTAGGTACCGACGGCCTGAAGCTATTTTAACCAATATGCAAGTTTTATCTATAGTTTGTTATACAGTGCTAGTCAGAAATAAGTATCTAGATATCTCTAGATATAGGTTTTAAATTAACCATAATTTTAAATATTCGTATTTATTTAATTCCTTCGTAGAGCTACGATGGTGTCCATTTGACAGTCCTAACTTTTGTTTAGATACAATAAAAAATATAGAAACATAGAAGTCACCCATGACTATCGTATTTTCACGATGCTCACCATGTTTTTATTTAGATGAACAAAGAAAGATAAATATTTACGTTTTAAAAATTAAACCATGAAAAACCTTTTAAATAAGAGAAAGCGATTTCTGGATTTTTAAAATAAATATAAAATAAGGTTTATGATTCAGAAAGGTTCAATGTATTTACAGCCGTTTAAAATCGCCTGATTTATTGGGGGGTGAAATAAGGGATATTCAATGCATTGACCTTCACAGCAAACAATTAACTTGACAGAAGGGCATAGTGAGAATTCGGGAAAAGACGAGCAGGTCTGACTGTGATCACGTAGGCACTTCACCACCCTTAAATATATTGGAGGGAATCTTAACCCGTAACCGTTTTTTGTGGCATGAATATTATTACTATTTTCTATGCAAAGAATAACATAAAGTTTAAATTAGTTGATTTCTTAAATAAAATTCGCGTCGACCAAGCAGTTTTTTCTCCATTTTTTTTTTCAAAATCAGGGATATATGGTGGCTGGCTCACGTTTTGTTAGGTAAATTTCCATGCAATATCTTATTTAACCTTCTCAATTTCACAAGGGTTGACGATATTATAATATTAATTCACGAACAGCATCTATATTTTCTGGTACAACAATCGATTTTGGACGACCTTCATAACCTAGGTTTTTGATGGATGTTCATCGCCAAACGTCGAAAGGATTCAATGAAGATTTTCCAAGTTACTCAATCAATCAAAGTTGCTTTTGTATATTGAACGTAACCATTTCCTAATCAATTATTACCGAGTGATATAAAGTTCCACCAGATTAATGAATTTAGCATCGAATTAATAAACATACCCAACAACATATATTTCGTTTTTTTTTTTCAGATGATTAATGAGAGATGTAATCTAGAAATATTTAAAGAGTTACATAAGCCACACTCTAGACTCTAGAGGGTATTATTGCACTTGTGCTGGCAACCCCGCTAACACATTCAGGACGGGGTTCATCGATTTCTTCTCAGACCATGACCCTGCTAGGGTCGGTGCAGAACTGACATGACGCGCTGACTAATCAATAATTACAAAGGTGGTGGCGCGATATTAAATTGGTTTTGACGAATCGATAACATACCTATCTAGGCCATTTACCCGTCATTAATCATCACAGAGTTGTTAAAGGGACAGACACATTCGTTTGTGTCGTCAAAATATTGTTATTTTAAAACAAAATATTACAAATTTCAACTGTAATTGAAAGGTGAATTTCGAAATGATTTTATCGTTAGCATTTTTTCAATCTTTTCAATCGCCATCAAATCTGGTCGTACCAGGTGTTTTTTTTAATCTAATTTTCGAGTATATTATACTCATCTTTCTAACAAATTGTTTTTTTTTTCATCTTCAATTTTTATAAAAATTTCTATTCATTTAGTCTCAAGCAATTTAGCTATTTATATTTGGTGCTCCATCCCTCTAGTCACACTTTGGCTTAGCATGTATGGCACCTTTAATTCGGCTACCAAACCAATAATTAAAATTAATCATGTCTAAGTAACTACCTGTTACGACCACGATACATCGATTTTATGAATTTTGTTCTACCTTTAGCAAAAATTCATGATTCCACTAAACACAGCAATCATTCGTTCCCGGTGTTTCTTCTCAAGTAATGTCTCTTATTTCTCAGTAAATTATACTCAGCTATTTCTTCCTTACCTTTCTCGTTTGTCTTCCTTGATTCCCATTCTATAGCTCGTTTTTTTGTTCATTATCTATATTTTTATAAAAATGCTTATTTATGCAATAGATCTGAAAATGTCGCAGTGGAATAGTCCAATTAGCCACCTCATCAAATCTCAGCAATCCTAAGCAATTTAGCTCTTTATATTGGTTTCTCCAGAGCGCTTTGAAAATTTCAAATTCAAAAATATTCTATAAATTTATGACTTGCTGTGAATTTATTTCAACTTGTTGTTTCAATACTGTAATGGAAAATTTCGTATATTTCTTGAAAATCAATTTTTTTATAAAAAAATATTGTAGGAATATCTGTAAATGTAGACAAACACATAAAATGAGATTATGTTGTTAGACTTATTAGCCTATTAAATGTTGTTAATTAGAACAGAAAGTTAGAACAACTAGAATTAAACGATATTCATAATACCTACCTTCAATTCAAGTATATATGCTTTGTTTGCTTTAGTGGTAGTGCCGATTTATCCATTAAGCAAGGTAGCTGCCCAGGGCGGCAGCCTGATGAGGAGGTCAATATACAAAAATGGAAAAAATAAACATATGTGTGCAAACCAACAAAAACGCAACGCAAACAGTAATCAACCCTGCGGAGGATATTTATCTTTATTTAAAAGTATAAAAATGATTTATATGCTTCATTTGTTCAAAAGAATGTATTGATTCAACAGCACATTTAATGATCGATCATGAAAGCATGTAGCAAAGCAAGAACGTTCAAATACCCAGCAAGAACGTCCAAATACCCTCAAATACCCATTTTTATGATATTAATACTTACCTATAATATCTCTGTTTTACCGTTGTATTAAAAAGTTATAAAATTATCATTAGGATTTAAATGTTTCTTGTTTTTAAAGTTGAGGATATTAAAATAAAAATAAAAATTTTTTTCTACACCCACATGTATATTATCCATTTTCTGCACAATTTACAGAATGTAAAGGTAGGCCATTCCGGTTAACTGAACGGATATGATTTCATATACATCCTAGAACGTATATGAAATCCACCAATCAGTATTTGCGTTTAGTACCCGCCAACTAATCTTTTTTCAATTTCATAGAAACGTCAAAATAACTTGTCAAAATATTTCTATAGTTTTTAGAAAAATATTAGTAAAAATGAGTGATTCCAGTGATGAATCAATAAATAATTTTCCACCAGATATTCGCTTAGCCGCAAAGGAGACGTATAACGTATAGAAACAGAATAAAATGAATATTTAAGGGTACTCCTCACAAACGTCAGTTTTTATGTAATACATTTGACGTTATAGATAGATGATTAGTATATTCATCGGTAGTCCAGTGGTGAGTATCCCAGCCTCTCACGCGGTAGATCAGAGTTCAATTCCCCGTTCGAAATTTTTTTTTAAATTTTAATTTTATTTCTAAATAATAATAAAATAATAATAATAGTAGAATTATTAAAAATTTTTAATTTGAAGTTATATTATAGTTTAATAAAATGTTTATTTTATAGATTTTTTCTTAAGTGGGTCGTAGAAAAAATATACTGTTCGACTCGTGTGGATTGTCCAAATCGCTCTCGGACGATTGAGCACTCCGCCTACGGCGTCGTGCTCAAACTTCGTCCTCGTGCGATATGGCCATCATATCCACACTAGTTGCACAAACTACTATTACCTACTATAAAAACAATATTAGTAGGAGGCGAGCGACAAAAACATGTTCATGGGTACCAATAATAGGCCTTAACGCTGCCCGCTTAGAGGATCTTACAACAAACAAAAATGTCAGAGCGATGAAATAAAATTGAAAATATAAATTTTGTAATGGAAAAATAAAAAAATTATTTGAATGTTGCATCTGTTTTTTTTTTCAGTAAGTACACGAAGTTTCACAACAAGTACACTGTCGTGCATGGCGATATACCTATACACATTACTTCTTGAACCACCTGTGATGATTGTGAAAGCACCAGATGACAGAACAGCAGTCGTAACAAAAGTATTATTAATTTGAACAATAAATGCATGTTTAACACATACATGGAGTGAGAAAGTGGAGAACAAATGTACGTACAACGTAAATATTGTATAGAAAAAGAAGTATTGAATATACGTGGTGATTTTTTTAATACTGACTACGTCATTTTTAATATTTTTAAACAGTGGTAGAAAATAAAAAAAGTATTAACATTACTGAAAGTAATGTCAATCATGTAAGACAATTTTTTTTCTCACCCTGTTATTCTTAAAATAGTTTTCGTTTCAAGTAAAATGAATTAAATTATGGGTATACCCTAATATTTTAGAAATGCATTTCTCGACAAAACAACCAATTGTCTGAAACAGATAAGTAAAGTATCATAATGTCACGTCCGCGATAAAGTAGTCTTCGGGGCCACGAAAGGGGATAGAAAATTTTAAGAATGATTCGAATTTTTAGTTCCTAGTTCCTAGTAACTACCTGAAGCGTACACTTGAGCCAAATAAATCTGTTTTAATATAGTGTGAATTATGGTCCATTGTATAATAAAATATCAGGAGTTAAATAGGTGAGTCTATCTCACAGAGTAATTCATTTCTGCCTGTTATTTGATATTTGATAATTACTTTGTTTAAAGTTCTTTAATATTCAACGTTATTAAGAAAATTAATTTGTTGTTGCATTTCCTATTCATCCAATCCTACTGTACTATGGAGAGTTTGTGCCACTTGCAGTTTAACTCACATACCTATTCTGTATTGTGGAGAGTGCGCCACTTGCGGTTTGTCCATTCCTGATACTGGGTGACTTCTCACGTCACCCATATCTCCTTCCACCCCCTGTATTGTGGAGATTTTGAGCCACTTGCAGTGTAACCTTATTTTGCTGTACTGTGGAGAGTTTGTGCCACTTGCAGTGTATTATTATTTTGCTGTATTGTGGAGAGTTTGCGCCACTTGCAGTGTAATATTATTTTGCTGTACTGTGGAGAGTTTGCGCCACTTACAGTAGTTATAATATTGTTTGTGGAGAGTTTGTGCCACTTGCAGTTTAACTCACATACCTATACTGTATTGTGGAGAGTGCGCCACTTGGGGTTTGTCCATTCCTGATACTGGGTGACTTCTCACGTCACCCATATCTCCTTCCACCCCCTGTATTGTGGAGAGTTTGAGCCACTTGCAGTGTAACCTTATTTTGCTGTACTGTGGAGGGTTTGTGCCACTTGCAGTGTATTATTATTTTGCTGTATTGTGGAGAGTTTGCGCCACTTGCAGTGTATTATTATTTTGCTGTACTGTGGAGAGTTTGTGCCACTTGCAGTGTATTATTATTTTACTGTACTGTGGAGAGTTTGTGCCACTTGCAGTGTAATATTATTTTGCTGTACTGTGGAGAGTTTGCGCCTCTTACAGTAGTTATAATATTGTTTGTGGAGAGTTTGTGCCACTTGCAGTTTAACTCACATACCTATACTGTATTGTGGAGAGTGCGCCACTTGCGGTTTGTCCATTCATGATACTGGGTGACTTCTCACGTCACCCATATCTCCTTCCACCCCCTGTATTGTGGAGAGTTTGAGCCACTTGCAGTGTAACCTTATTTAGCTGTACTGTGGAGAGTTTGTGCCACTTGCAGTTTAACTCACATACCTATACTGTATTGTGGAGAGTGTGCGCCACTTGCGGTTTGTCCATTCCTGATACTGGGTGACTTCTCACGTCACCCATATCTCCTTCCACCCCCTGTATTGTGGAGAGTTTGAGCCACTTGCAGTGTAACCTTATTTTGCTGTACTGTGGAGGGTTTGTGCCACTTGCAGTGTATTATTATTTTGCTGTATTGTGGAGAGTTTGTGCCACTTGCAGTGTATTATTATTTTGCTGTACTGTGGAGAGTTTGTGCCACTTGCAGTGTATTATTATTTTACTGTACTGTGGAGAGTTTGTGCCACTTGCAGTGTAATATTATTTTGCTGTACTGTGGAGAGTTTGCGCCACTTACAGTAGTTATAATATTGTTTGTGGAGAGTTTGTGCCACTTGCAGTTTAACTCACATACCTATACTGTATTGTGGAGAGTGCGCCACTTGCGGTTTGTCCATTCCTGATACTGGGTGACTTCTCACGTCATCCATATCTCTTTCCGCCCCCTGTATTGTGGAGAGTTTGAGCCACTTGCAGTGTAACCTTATTTTGCTGTACTGTGGAGAGTTTGTGCCACTTGCAGTAGTTATAATATTGTTTGTGGAGAGTTTGTGCCACATATTCCTTACATGCACTGGGGAGAGTTTGTGCCCCTTGCACATTTCCTAATAACCCTAAATATTTACTATTAGGCATTTATTTTTGATCAAGTGAAGTTTTAAACTTTAGTACTGATATGCATAATCACAGTTCAAACACATAAGATGCACCTTGTATATTATTAATACTTTCATTAATTTTGGGGATTTCAACTATACTAATCGTTAGTTAAATAATTAATTATTATTTATGGCAAATTGAATACTCAGAGTGTTTTTCTATCTAATTCCAGGTACGTCATCTCGGTTGTTCAACCTACTTGGACCATGTCCACATGGACTGTTCAATTAAATCCAGGCATCACGTCCAGTGTCTTGTAAATAGTTATTTTCAACATTTAGATTTGTTTTATTATCTATATTGAAAAAAATATAATGTAAGTACACAGTAAGTAATTAAAAGTTAAATTCTAATTAAATATATCAATCTTTACAAATCACTCATTCTCCTCAAGTCAAGTTTTTCTCTCCTTACAATCACCTGTTACGATTTATACTTCCAATGATGAATTTTGCCTAGAGTTTAACCTTTTCACCTTGGGGGCACAATGGTAATTTAACAAATTTCCACTCGTGATTAAAGTTATCTTCTAAATCTGGTAGGTACTTCTAGTTTCATCTAGAAATCAATTGAATCATGAAAATAAGAAGAGCGAAATGTTTGCAGAAAAAAAAACGTCGATTTCGTTGTAAAAACTAGAACTAAAGAAAGCAAAATAACTGAAGATGAAAAATGGTTTGATAGATATTAAAACTTAATGTATGGCACCAATAATTGTAGTTTGCTAATGAGAATTTAAATGCATCTGTATTAGAAGTCTATTAAAACTTTCTAAAAGTATTTTACCACCTTATTTTTGTTACTTGAATCGAATTAAATGAAGTGTGATACAGCTAAAACTATTTCTGTCGAATGCTGGAAGAAAAAATGTTAAAAATATTGAAAATAAATATTTAAAAAACATTTCGAAGATATATTATCAATTCCGAGGACAGTGACTCTGATGATAATGATGTATTACAATAATAAAATTTATGTATAATTACTTTAAATTCAATGAGAAGTCGTAGAATCGTAACTACAACAGCATAATAAAAGGAATTCAGAAACAAAAAAATGTTTAACTTGACAACACCGAAAACCAAATTGTCTGAAAAGAGAAAATGTATACGTGCAGTGCAAACGACCTCGACTGTACCACCGATCCTCGAGGGGGTGGAAGAGAGATGCTGCTTTTTGCAAAATCGATAAGGGATAGGGTGGATAAGAGAGTCTAAAACGAGACAGAATATATTAAAGAGAATTTTCGGAATAAAATGCGAGAATCGATTGCAGCTGATTTCATTTAAGGTCAATGCCCTCTCAGTGGTAAATATAAATAAAGATTCACATTGTGTATTCATGGTATGGTTATTTTTATAATACGTGAATTTGTAAAAGCAATAATATAAGTTTTGAGTATAAAAATGTATATAAAATGACATAAATTATTTTTTATCGCTGCGGTGGTTATTTCCGTTATTTATATTACGAAAAAGTAAAGATTGCAACTAACACATACGAGTAAATGGAACACTGACTATACAGTATGTCTGAAAAAGTTGGCAACATATGGGAAACTTTTTTATTGTAAGTTTTACGAAGAAAAGTTATTCTTAATGAAAATCTCTGCTCTCTAAAACAATAATATTCAGGCATATACATTTGACATTAGATGTACAGGGTGTGCACAAATTGCAAAAGATTAATAGGAATATTTTGACCACTTCAATTTCTACTTAAATTTTGAAAATTTTAGTTGTGAAACACGTCAACTTTTATCTTATAACAAGTCAACACACCTCAAATATTTATTTGTTGATTTGAAATATTTTAGCAGTGAAATTAAATCAGTAATAAATAAGTAATACCCAACAGAATAATGTATTTTCTACAGTAATACACAAATTCTGAACGTTACTTAGAATTAATTAAATGCTTAGAAAGAAACGGTGGACAAGTTGAGATGCACATTTAGTGATGAAAAAGATTAAACGGATTTTTCTTGTTCATACTCATAAAGTTTGAAGTTACGTTTTCGAAATAAATAATTATAATTACATATTTGTCTATTTGAGGTAATTCTTAACAGATGAAGTCAAAGTTTATCAATTTTGCAATGAGATAATGAGTGAAGTAATCAGTAATTTCACTTAAACATAATTTTCAATTCCTATAGACACCTTAAAATTACATTTAATATTTTGAGAACAATTTGTAAAAATAACATAATTTTTCCAAGTAGTATGATCTAATTGCATATTAAAACATAGTTTTCTATTTCGAACAACTTTTCATAATTAAAGTTTTGAATATTGAAAAAAATATAGGTACTTTACTCTCATATCAAATTCATATTTTTTGACAAACCTTGTATACGATTTAAAAAGCTGACATCTGACATTCGCGTTTTACTTTGTGGGCCATGCAGAACTTTTTATAAAGAATAACTTTTTTTCGTAACATTACAAATAAAAAATTTTCTCATATGTTGCCAACTTTTTCAGACATATTTGGGTGCTTTTTTTACGACTCATTTTTTTTATTTTTGTTCCCCACTAAAAATTTTGTTGGAAATGTACAAAAAAATATTCCCTGAAAATTTGAGCTTTTAATATTGATCCTAAGTACTCTCCAAAATTTTTTAAATATCTATATCTAAGCCGCATTTTATGCTATCGGATTGTTCCAAAGTGGAATTAACTAGGGATAGAAAGGTCTACAAAAGTGGTCAGTGTGACATAGCTGTAAAATGCAGCAGTAAGTTAGTATGAGTCACTCAATCAAATTTTGCTGAAAATTTCTCAGTTATTTCGAAAATTACTGGATTTATAGAAAAAATGTGAATAACAAACTTATAGGAAATTTAATTTCCTTCAAAAAAGGTTGGATAAGTTGAATCGCTAAGATTGATATTTGTTGATATATAAAGCGTAAACATTTTCGCTATATGAAATTTTTCAGAATTTTCGAATCTAACTTTTTATAAATGATCATTTTCAATTGTTTATATCTCAATAAATATCAATTTTACCAATTCAACTTATTGAATATTTCTTAAAGGAAATAAAATTTACAATAAGTTTGTTTACATTTTTTCTAGAAACCCAGTCATTTTCGAAATAACTGAGAATTTTTCAGCAAAATTTGATTGAGAAACCCGTACCATCTTACAGGTGCAGATTACAGCTACGTCACAATGAGCGCCTTTGTTTGTAGAGCTTCAAATCCCGAGTAAATCCCACTCTGGAACAATCCGATAGCAGCAAATATGGCCTAGATATAGCTATTAAAAGAAAAACATTAAAGTTTACGTTTATTTTAAATGGGAAATATTTTTACGCTTACTTACTTACTTTAATACTAAGAGCTCAAATTTTCAGGGATTTTTTTTTTGATATTTCCAACAAGATTTTGAGTGGGGAGCGAAAATAAAAAAAGTAGTAAAAAGCACACTAGTATATATATAAAAATAAAGAATGAACAAATAAAATTGCCTATCAATTAAAAAAAAAGAGCAACGAAACTGATAAGGATATTTACTTAATTAGAATGAATACTGAAAAAATAGCCAGAAAAAGGTTGAAAATAAGAAAAATAAATACCTAGAAAGCAAAATAAATGAGTAACAATGTATGATCAATTTATGATGTTTATATCCAATTTAAAGAGAATATTGTCTTGTACCTAGTTAGTCTGGAGCAGAAGAAAATAATTGTATGTTGTTCAGTTTGCTTTTTGTTGATAAAAGATAGTACATAGAAATGTGCTTAATAATATCACAGATCAAGTTACATGTCCTTTTTATTTGAGGAGTGTATACTCATTGAATGTATTCTTATTGTTAATTTTGGTTTCGGGTAACTAAACAAAAGAAACTTACCTAATAGTTTCGACAATTTCTATAGCTCCATCATGTTTATCCTAGAATTCAAAAAAATAATTAGAAAACTCATTTACAAATCACCATGCATTATTGAGTCGATTACATTCAAAGTTTAAATATTATTACCGTCTAAAATACACATTTTAGTGCATTGAGCAATGATGACTTGCTGAAAGTATTCACAAAGGTTGTAAATTTCTACATTACTTTACACTTTGATTTAATGCTGTTGATTTTAACACTGAATTTTATCAAATTATACAATTCCAACATCCAGCATTTCAGTTGAATATAGAGTAGTACAATGTAGTACAACAAGACAAAATAAAATGACCAAAAATGGCTCACTTTTCAGCAATCTGAAATTTTAGTGAATAAATACAGTGATTTATTAAATCATCCTCGTATATCACATAATATCAAGTTATTTTCATTGCTCCATTAAATGAAAATAGCAACTTGGATCTAACATGGATTTCCTTTTATTTTTATTAGATTTCAGTGAGAGTTTCCAATATTTAACAAGCTTGACCTAGATCTAGTTGTTATTGTCTTCTCTTTATGTTTACCTAATGATTCAGGTTCATGTAAACTTAGCCATTAGCATATACATAATATACATATATATACAGTGTTCCATAAAGTAAAGCATAAATCATTATTAGCTAAATAAATGGAAATAGGAAAAAATACCGAAACAAATCAATTTTTAATTTTCAAGTCAATGCGCTCTAATTTAGCTGCGAAGGATTGTAAAGCTTGGAAATTTAGAGGACAGACTCTTATTCAAAACGAAGTATTAAACAAGGTGCGAGTCTGTCGGGACACCATGAGTAATATTGTACAGTAATTAATCAGCTGTAATATTTGATTTATTGTCGAAATTATCTTCAACTAAACTTGTTTATATTACTAAACAATACAATATAGAATACAAAAAAAAACTAGTGTCAGTAGACCACATCAACAGATATTATAAAACTCTGCTCCTAAGTCCCAAGTACTAAGATGGGGGTGTAAGAGTCAAGGGATAACATTTGTATTTTCAGAAATAATGTGAAATTGATATTTTTCCATTTTGCAAATTATATGTAGGCTTCGTTACAGTAGTAGCCGCTTGTTAGTACTTTTGGAGGCCAACAAGCCATCCTATGAAATTTTTTTGTTGGTTGTCCAACTGGAATCCTATATGCTATACCTTTCTGTTATGAGCCAGCCAATGGAAAAACTTTTTTGAACTGCTGTCATAAACACTGCACTATCAACAATTTTCAAATAGGCTATAGAGACAAAACAAGAAGTATAAACAAAATAAAATCGCTTGTTATTGCACCATCTCTAGCTTTTTTTTTAAATCACTGTCACTCAAACCAAAGCACTTTTCAAATATATTGATATGGTTTGATAATAATTAGTATGACATTTATTACCTGTGTTACTCGACATATTGTGAATAAATAACTCAAGGTTATTGACAATTAACTATGCATCTTTCTATCCATCTCAATGCCATATTTAGATATTTGTCACGTAATGAAAAATATATCAACTGAGGTTGTTGTATGTTTAGAATTGCAAAATAGCGAAAAACTCAGGCACTGCAAGAGGTATTTAATAATCTGGAACATCAACAAATCTTAGCAAACATTCAGTTAGTTGATAGTACTTTCCGATCCAAAAATTCCAAAGAATGAAACCAGAATGAGAATTTCAAAATTATTTAGGTATATCAAATGTATGAGGAAAAAGCTTGTATTTGTAAAAAAAATTTTAAGAACACTTTTAAACAAACACAAAACTGCTGAAAATGCATTTTGTAGTTTTTTGGTAAATAGATGCTCAAAGATGTTCCTAATGACACCAATTCACAGCGTTGTAGATACAAGGAGAAGGACGGTGTGAAATCAAAAGCAATTTCAATGAGGGCTTGTTGGTGCTTTTGGATAAACCATAGGTAGGTAGGTATAAAAATGTTCGTCACTCTGTGATTTTTCATTCATTATACAAAGTCTATGGATAATACATATCCCCATTGGAAACAAAGAATGAGTTTCTGTTATTCTATTCATATTTAGTTTAGTAGACAAAGATTTCTAATCTATTTTTTATGTTGAAGGATTTTATAACCTTGAACATAACCTCATGTTATTATCTGAGTTCAATGTGCACATGCAGAAAACAGTTATGCAATGTAAGGAAACATGACAAAATATATAATATCAATTTTTCATATTGCATTTATTTCACAAACAGGTGGCAACCTATCCAAATCCAGGAAGTATAAATAATAATTAGATAAGATAAATATTTTCATAAAAATAAGGCTATTTAAATGAAATATAAGATTGTATGTATGTATATAAACTGGGGTGACATTTACTGAAACCTAAAAGATCTATTGTGCCTCCTTTCCTCTACTCAGTTCCTTAAGGGATTTTAGTACATCCACGGGCATCAGTTTAGGTAAGTAACCCTCTTCTATCCAGTATGTTGCTAGGTGTTGTGCCCTAGGATTCTGAATTGCTATGCATTCTGCACATACCTATGAGAATGGAGGTTACTTCTTCCATTTGACAGAATCTACATTCTTCTTGCTCCACTAGTTTGGGCTTTTTGAGGTCCCCAAATATAAGATTCATAATGTATTCAAATATTTTTTAAATGCTCTCTGAGACACTACAATTTTAACTTCACTCTAATGTTTTTAAATGTCAATTTTTTTAATTAGAAGCAATTTAAAAACTTAGAAGATCAAGACTATTTTGATACACTGTAATAAAGGAGAACTATTCTGGTCAGATAAGTCTATATTCTAAAAAATGAAGTAGAAATGTTAATGTTTGAAATAAGAAATAAATTTACTTGCCAAGTATAAAAATGAATGGTTTTAACAGGTCAGCTGAGTGGTCACAACATTAAAAATTTGGTGGCCAACTTGACTTTCAACTATTACAAAGCAAAGCTTGTGATCTCGACCTTGATCTTGGCTAGTTTTATAATAAGAAAAAGAGGCTGGGTTGTTGCAGATCCTCTCCAGGTTACTTGATATGCATGTTTTTGGTAAACATTGCAGTAATAATTATAATTCTTTATAGGTTTAGCTAGTGAGTTTATTAGAATACATTTCTAAAAACATTTTGTGAAACAACCACTTGAGTCAATGAAACGATAACAATGAACTGAGTTTATCAGCTGAGAATTACTATGTTTTAATAGTAAACACCTGATTCAAAATAGTAAATAAAAGTAGTAATCAATCAAAATTACAAATAATGCCATTCTTGTCATAGATTTTTCTACAATTCTTAAATATAAGGCTATTATTTCCATTCAATTTAATAAAAAAAAAGAATAGTGTGGGCTTAAATAAAGTATAATGTGCAGCATTTTCGAAGTTTCTGATATGAGATTAGTTTTCAATTGTATATTCAACACATTTTTATTAAGAAAAAAAGACATTTGAAACAAACGTACTTAGTCCGACTCCATTAAAATAATATAAGTAAATTGTGTAAATTTTTCCGAGGAATCACATAAACCTTAATATTACAAAATAAGTGTGGTCTTGTCATGTCAAGTAGTTAAAGTGACTAACAATAAAAAATCTCTAAATTATTTTAAAGATGAACAAATAGCAAAGAAAACTTTTAAATTTTATAATAACAACTGTCAATTGTAAAAACCAGGTTTTATCAATTTCCTGTTAATTCGGAAGTTCTCGAGAATCGACAACAAGGAACTGTAGTGAATACCTGTTCTAAGCAATATTTTTGTGTCACCTGTAGTTTTTGATAGTTTGCCAGTAAGATGTCCTTCATTGCACAATTTCTATACAGAAATTTAAAATAGATGGGTAAAGTTATTTAAACATAAATGTGAATCACACACTCTTGACACATACCAATTGTTGGCATCCTTCTGGCAAGAAACAATTAGCTTTTCCTAGAATATTCAGCATCTAGATTTTGTTGAATTTTAGATATAATTACCATATAACCACAGTTTTTCAAATTAATCAAAAGATTCCAGTTTTCAGAAATATATATATTAAGTTGAATAAGTGGATAAAAGCATTACATATTATATAGAAGACTGAAGAATGTAATTTAAATATCACAAACACATTAATTATAACACATGAATAATCAAAAATGCATTTTCAAAAAAATGCACTATCAAACAAAATTCAATAACTTTTAGAGTGAGTTTATTGTTTCTGCATGTAAAACATACATAATTGGTTGAGAAAGTAGACAAAAGTGAACAGGAAGAGCTCAACATAATATCTATTTTAAATTTCAGATAAACAAACATCACACTGAATAAAATATTTACATTAGATAACCTGATTCCGAATAAAAGTTTGTGACCCAAATTTATTAACTTCCTCCTTGTTCTTAACAGTTTAATGCATTCATTCAGTTATAAAACCCTACTGTAAATCATCCTTATCAGAGTCAAGAGATTAGCATTAAGACATATATATATATTGGATGTCCTAAAATTAGGTTTCTTTTTGGAATTATTACAGTTTCCTGTAAAAGTGTCGTTCGTTGAACGGTCACTGTTTTTGAAAAATATTTTTCAAAACTAGTTGTAAAGCGTAGAATAATATATTTTTATTCTTTGATATCTGTTGGTTTCTTTTTGGATTTAACACAGCAAATAAGTGTAAAAAATATTAATATATTCTAGTCGACATTTTAAAACATTGTATAAAGTAGTAGAGAACCAACTACTGTAAATATAAGTAACTATTACAATTTTATCTGTGAGGGGCTCCAACATATATGTTATAGATGTTTCATAGGTATTTAACAGATAAAAATGACAAGCTGCTTTTTGGATTTGTGGTTTTGAGTAGATATATTTATATCACTAGTAGTAAAATTAGTATCCATACATCTAATTTTATAAAATTTTGTACCTCCGGAATCAATTGTGTATTACTGATATTGGATGTATGGTAATTTGATTTATTTGCAGATGATTCAATTTAAATTTGTAAAGATTGTTTTAAATTAGACAATTTGCAAAATGTAGTACCTACAATAGTTTAATTATTATTTCATTTAAATTAAAACTAGATTGAAGGTTATGTTGAAACTTATGCTTAAGAGATGCAGTTCGACATTAAAACTTAGTACTGAAATAATGGTTTGTATAAACATAGACCATCAACAAGATTAGTGGAGCTGTAAAAAGAATGAATCTACTTAGTCAACATTAAACATCTGAGTAACAGAGCTACCAATAGACAATCAGTAAACAAACAATAATTTGAAGAGGTCCAATAAAAAAAAGTTACAAAAATCCTGGGACACCCAATAAATATTTTTTAGTTGAACTAATATTCCGTGTACCTTCTTTTTGAATTTTGTAGTTTCTTGTGCCTCAAGGAAGCAAATTAGAAATATTTTTATTGGACAATTTTTCATCTCCACTGACAGAATTTATATATACCTATGTATATTTGAATTAATATAGTTTCTATATGTTTTCATAGTATTATTTAAAATAACCAAATACCAAATTTGTTATTTTACCATTGCATTAATTCAATTTAAAATAAATCAATAAACTGGAAAGCAGATAGAAATATTTATTTATTTAAACAATAAACATGCTTTGATCTATTTCAAGTCAAATAGATGCCTAGATACACTATTTAACAACTGAAGTAAGTAAACCTTATCTCAGTAACCAATAAAAGGCCCAAGGTCAATTTAAAATTATACCTTATCAACATTTTGATTAAAATATCAATACCTAGTACCTAAAATAAAGACAGATAACCAAGTTGTTGGTAAGCAGTTTAAGGTCTAGAATATTTTTGGTGGTTGATAATTCAAATTTAAAAAACATTTAGGTGGTGCTTGGATTAATATAAATTTGACATGATTCTAGGATGTATGCTTGAAGGACAAATTTATAAATATTTATATCAAAATGTTGCAGGAAATATAAAATCTCCCACGTTTCGATTATTATTTTTAGAATTTATTTTTTGTGGACAAGTGCCACTGTAGATGCGTTATTTTTAAATTAGTCTGCTAAGATTTAAAAATAATGTATAAAATACATTATCAGCCTCCCACGTAGCAAACAAAAGTTTAATTAGGGCAACGAGCTTTTTGATAGAAAATATTACGGTGTAACGGCTAACGTTCCACTCAATATTTGTTGTGAAAATAAAGACTAGTGGAAGTACCGTTGCAACTTTCATTTATGGTATTTTTGTCAATACAAGGAAAAACTATATTATATCGTATCAAAATATCTTTTCATTTTAAACTTTTTCACAGTGGTGTGTGGCTTTTAAGAAAATATGATCAATTTTAAACTTACGTTTCCACGACCAGAGGTTAACGGCCAGGTATATAATACGGGTTCAGCCCCAGCGGGAGAATGCAGTTTCAACTCCATAATCCCAAATTAAGTGATGTTAGCTAAATGAAAAATCGTCACTTAAAATTTTCACCATTTGAACTATTAAATCTACTACATAACACTTCAAACACACATTTTCACGGGAGTTTATAGAGCTCACATAGCAAAACACGCCATCATTCAGCGACCAGCGTACACCTTGCGCGCGCAGTTTCTATTGCAGTTGTACCACCCTAAAATTCTTGGATATCCATTTATTTTGACAATACACAGAACTCATTGTCTTTTGTTCCTACAGCATTGCCAGACCGACATTTTTTTCACAATGTATACATAAATAAAAACGTTGAACTTAAATAAGCCCAAGGGATTTGGTCGTTACCATGGCCTACTACAAAACATAAGAAAATTTAAATAAAATAATAATTATAATCATCTCAAATAAAGTAAACAACTCTACAAAAGGATTAATCTCACAAATAAATTTAATATTTACCCCTTCATTGTATACATTTCTCGTAACAATACAATAATAATAGCAAAAGTAAAATAATAGTTATTTTTCTACAATCATTATAAAAAGTGACGTTTTTTTAATCGATTTTCGTACATAAAATATATATTTGTTAAGCAGTTTAAAAAAGGGACATTAGAGTGAGATAAAGTGACATTAGGGTGAGTTAAAGTGACATTAGGGTGTGATAAAGTAGTTTTTTTAACGCTAATTTTAAATATTTCCGCTAATGGCACTGCAGATTGCACTCATCTGACATTTTACTTAGCGTTTTCTCATCATGACAAACATAAACATTCAAATCGACGCCATTTTTAGTCCATTTGCTTGATTGTAGAAAAGATAGTGTATGCAACACATGCATAAAGTGTCTTTTTTTCACCACTTTATGCACTTGTTGCATAAATAACTAATTTGTTAAACAGTTTAAAAAAGTGACATCAGAGTGAGATAAAGTGACATTAGGGTGAGATGAAGTGTCATTAGGGTGAGATAAAGTAGTTTTTTTAACGCTGGTTTTAAATATTTCCACTAATGGCTCTGCAGATTGCACTAATCTGACATTTTACTTAGGGTTTTGTCATCATGACAAACATAAACATTTAAATCGACGCCATTTTTAGTCCTTTCTCTTGATTGTAGAAAAAATAGTGTATGCAACACATGCATAAAGTGTCTTTTTTCACTGATGGAATTGACGCATTCGCCTGGTCAACTTTTCCACTCGTGAAAAAAGCACCACTTTATGCACTTGTTGCATAGATAACTATTATGCAACTAGTGGAAAAGTCGACGCGTCAATTCCATGAGTGAAAAAAAGACACTTTTTGCATATGTTGCATACACTATTTTTTCTACAATCAAGCAAAAACCAAAAATGTGTTATTTAGGTTGCTCTAAATGGACTAAAAATGGCGTCGATTTGAATGTCTATGTTTGTCATGATGACAAAACGCTGAGTAAAATGTCAGATAAGTGCAACCTGCAGAGCCATTAGCGGAAAAATTTAAAATTAGCGTTAAAATAACTATACTTTCTCACCCTAATGTCACTTTATCTGACTCTGTCACTTTTTTAAACTGTTTAACAAATACATATTTTATATACGAAAATCTATTAAAAAAACTTCACTTTTATTAACGATTGTAGAAAAAAAAGTTATGATTCTGAGAACATTTCAAAGTCTTACAAAACTAATGAGTTATTTGAAAAATATACCTAATATTTTGTATTCCAAAATAATTGTGGCTTGACAACAGTGTACACAATACGTTCGAATACTCGTGGGATATCAAAATTATCTTCTACATCTACACGTAGGCCTCCTTCCTTGTATTTCATATCCTTTCCTATATATTATACTATACAATCTATGCAATCGTGCACTTTGTTCTTGCATCTGTGTTTAATGATATGGCATCATTATTGTTAAGATTTTCCTTTCCATTTTCAGGCCAAGGTCTCAGTGGTTACAATTATTAACGTTGTAGGTATACCTAGGTACCTACTTCGCATTTGTATTTTGGCAAAACTAACTCGAGTTCAATGAACGCGTTAATTTTGTTTTTTATAGGACGTAAGTTTTGAAAATATTTTAGGTAGGTACCTACTTTCCCGTAATCTATGTGTATAAAACAAATTATTGCCTACGCGTTCCTTGTTACAAAACATATGTGAAAAAGTGCGTGGTATAATATGATCATAATTTAATCTTTTAAAGTAGGTCTAGTAAGAGTTTGCAGCTAAATAAAAGTAATGATTTTAATGCTACAAATAATCTGCTAAAACTTTTCATCTAAGTAGTCACCTTGGTAATCTATGTGAAAAACATTGCTTGAATCAATTAATTAGGTAGGTACCTACATACCTAGTAGATATTCATAATAATACAGGACGACCTTCTATCCAGAAATAGCATTAATATCAGTATCAAAAAATACTGATGTTGCCTCTGAGAAATGATTATATAGGTATTGGTTCCAAGGTCCAAGGTTTCTGTTTAGAGTTTCCATATTTTTTTCTCTACTGTGGTGGCTTTATAAGATAAATTGTGGTAGTACTATATTCTCCGTAAGATAATAGCATATGTTTATTAGGGTGTCCGTTATTTCCCTATAATTGGGTTTTGTTCTGCAAACGCCCCCCAGATTTTTAGGTCATGACCTAAAAAAAAATATCAGACCCAGACCAGCCCTTAATATTCACATTAACCCGCATGGTCGTACCCAGGTAGGGCTAGAAGATAAAATAAATGTCAATTTTCCTGGCAAGTGTTACCTACTCTGCGCAAAATGAAGTGTTGGAAACAAAATATCTTTTTATCTATAATTAAAATCTATAAATTTTTTTATCTATAATTAAATATTCTACAACATTCGATATAATATAGTATACTGTTAGCGACGCAATATAATTTAAATCTCCCGCGAAACTGTCGCATCTCGTAGTTTCCGCTCCCGACGAGATAATCAGAGCCATCTAGGATTAAAGCCGAATATAATTTGGAGAAAACAACATCTAGCGCTATCTAGTTACGGACGACAGTACTTTTTCAAGTAAAGAGAAATAGCATCAAGCATCAATTTATACGGTCAATAGATAGCGACATCTTGTATTGAATAGCAATACCACGAAGAACGTTCTAGCATGGATATGGAGGGTAGAAGGAAGGAGCACCATCTGAATGTATTAAAAAGAGTCCATCGAAAGGAAGCAAATTAAGGTGGCGCAAAACTCCCCAGTGACAGGACTGGATCGACCACGATGGGCATCCAGGATAGACTGGCGAATAGCGAAGGCAGTGGTAGACGTGGAAAAAACAAAATGGGCTCTAAACTGCTTTAAACCATATAAATCACCGGGACCAGACGGGATTTATCTCATCCTACTCCAAAAAGGAGGCAACACACTACACTACAGGGTATGTGAATTGCTCAGAGCTAGCCTTGCTCTAGGGCATATTCCAAGAACTTGGCAACGCATCAGAGCTACGTTTATACCAAAACCTGGAAAATCTGGACAGGACACGGCTAAAGCTCTGAGACCAATCAGTCTGATGTCATTTATGCTGAAGACTCTTGAAAAACTTCTTGATAGACATATCAGAGACGGTATACTGGCTACAAGACCACTACACCAAGATCAATATGCATACAGAGAGGGAAAATCAACTGAAACAGCATTACATCAACTCGTCAAAAGGGCTGAATACGTGCTGGAAAATAAAGAGGTGCTGCTCGCAGCCTTTCTAGATATAGAAGGAGCTTTTGACAACACCTCCTACGAATCCATAGCCAAGGCAACGAGGAAAATTGGGATCAATGCCACGAGCTGCAAATGGATAGACTGCATGCTAAGAAGCAGGATAATAGAAACAACTCTTATGGGGGAGACAATGGCCGTGCGTGCAGCCAGGGGCTGTCCACAGGGGGGAGTACTTTCCCCGCTGCTGTGGAACCTGGTTATGGACGGGCTCATTAGAACCATACACAGAGAAGGATTTAACACCATAGGATATGCAGATGACCTGGTAATTCTATCCCAAGGTAAATTCAACAGTACAACCAGAGACAGACTCCAGATGGCTTTAAATGTAGTAACAGGCTGGACTGTCAAAAACACAGATAATTGCGTTTACCAGAAGAAGGAAAAGGGAAGGACTTGGCCCTCTGACGCTTCAAGGTGAACCAATACGATTGTCGGATGAAGTAAAATATCTTGGGGTTATCCTAGACCCAGGTTTAACTTGGAACCGACACCTGCAGCACGTGGTCAAGAAGGTAGAGGTAACCTTCATGGTTGCCAGACGCACTTACGGCACTAAATGGGGACTTAGACCAAGCATGGTACACTGGTTGTACAAAATGGTTGTCATCCCCCAGGATTACATATGCATCTCTGGTCTGGTGGCCAAAGATCAGACAAACATCTGCAATGCTAAAACTAAGCAAGGTCCAAAGACTTGCATGCATTGGCATTACAGGGGCAATGAGGACTACTCCTACAGCGGCGCTGGAGACAATGCTAGACCTTCCTCCGCTACATTGTGTCATAATGTGCGAAGCAAGGGCAGCTCTAACCCGACTAGAGAAAGCATCAGACCATGACGTGGCACATGGGAGAGGACACACAGAAATAAGGCATGTGGATGACGACATCTTTAAAATGCCAACAGACCACATGACCACCAGATATATCTTTCGCAAGAACTTCGAGATTGTCATCAAAGATCGAAAGGAGCTTGAGGAAGAGAATGCACCACCACTCAGTAGAGCAAATGAACTGATCTGGTACACAGACGGATCAAATAATGAGCTCGGCACCGGAGCGGGCATATACAGCAAGTCGAGCAAATATGAAGGAATCGTCTCGCTTGGAAAATACGCCTCGGTATTTCAAGCAGAGGTCTATGCAATACTTGCATGTGCAAGGGCAAATAGCATGAGAGCCTACAACAACAGGCAGATCAGGATCTACAGTGACAGTCAAGCTGCCCTTAAAGCACTTCAAAGCTCTAAGGTAACATCTCGGCTGGTATGGGAATGCTGCGAAGAGCTTAGAAGACTGGCGACTCGGAACACTGGAGTGGGTCCCAGGTCACAAAGAAATCGCTGGCTATGAAAAGGCTGACGAACTCGCAAGAGCAGGATCGTCAACCCTGATGAACGGACCCGAACCAGCTGTGGGCATTCCCAGATGCTCAACTAGGTCATGGTTAAAAGGGTGGGTAAAAGAACAACACAATAAACACTGGAAGAATACGCCCCGGCAAATACATGGGAAGAAATTCATAAAAGAACCATCAGAAAAAACTGTAGCGAAAGAACTGCTCTCAATGAGCAGGAACAAACTACGCACCATAACGGGGCTACTTACGGGACATTTTCCCACAAAGGAGCACCTGAATAAAATAGGGCTGTATAACGGAGACCTTACATGCAGAAGATGCAAAAAGGATACCGAAATAGCTCTGCATATACTATGCAACTGTGAGACGCTGGACCACAGGAGGCAGAAACTGTATGGTAGTCCCAAAATGACTCCAGAAGACTTCTACAACCAACCAGCAAAGAACCTGTATGAGCTAATACAGGGAACGGCGAAGGGACGGCTCCTTTTAAAAAAAAAAAAAGGTGGCGCCATAGTAGCAAGTGGAAAGATTTCAAAAATAGCGCCATGAATTATTAGAGTAAGATACAAAATTAAAAAAGGAAATACTGTGTAAATAATTGAGATTTTAAATACTGCATATTTCTCAATTACACAAGTCACGAAAAATACTAAATTTTTCAACCCAGCACACATCACTCGGTTTATAACCCTAAATTCACATCATTTCCATTAGAGCTACACGAGCGCCATTTCGGTGAATCTTCGAATTATAATTTGCTGTTTACAGGTGGACACTTTTTCAACTTGTCTCCCATATAAGATGGTGCTCCTTCCTTCTACCCTCCATAGATGAGTAATATTTTTACGATTCTTCCCGAAGGTACAGCGATAGTGACACAGAATACCAAAATAGCTTGATGTGGTAACGACATGTCGACATCAATGGAAGAGTTCTATATAAGGTCAATGTAGCCAACACAATAAAATAAAATGATCAAAATGACATATGAAATGGGGGTCATTGAAAGGTTTCATCTATTGACTTAACTTTTCAGTTTTTCAGATATAAACCATGTTTTATGCAATATATCTTGTACCCGAATGATAAAAAGCTCGTTTTAATTTAGGGTGTTTTGCTTTCTAGTGTTTACCACAAATGTCACAGGTAACTGTCAATTGTCAGTGTAAGCAACATAGGCGTAGTTTTACCTTAGTATTTGTTTTGTATGTTTCAAATTTCCAAAATTAGATTATAATACACTGGAAAGACATATATACAAACGAATAAAGTTTATAAAAATAAAACCAGGCTATGACAACCAATGTAATGACGTTGACTTTGACAGTTAACAGACAGGCCATAAACCTTAAAAATCAATCAACATGACACAGAATCCCACTGAAGACCGCGCATGCTTTCGATCAAGAAATTTTGCGCCTTGCGGCACAGCAGAGTGTGCTGATATGTGTTATCTATGGTGTGCTGTGTAATTGCAGGTTCTATGCACCTGATTGCACTATGTCAAGCGACCTTTACAAAGTTATTGTAGATTGTGGTGGTTATAAACGTCAAAATAAATAAGATTAAGGTTATGGATCAAAAATGGATTCAAAATATAGTGTTCCAATCATTCCACAAAATTTATATCAACATGAAACTATTATACAAATTGCGGAAGTGTTGGATCATTTAACCAATGTCAGTGAATCTATATTTGCTCAAATAAACAAACGACTAGAGAGTAATAAGATAAAATTATCGGATATATCCCATAGGGTGGATACTGTCAATAAAAAAATAAATACTCTGAGAGGTGCCAAAAAAGCAACACAAGTATTTTCTAGTAGTAAATATCCGGCTATCGATGTTCACAAAGCATACGCTTCGACGTTTCATGATACTCCCCTTGTAGAATTAAAACGGCAGCATGTTAGGTTGAAAACTGCTCAAACATCTCATGGACATTTGGAAAAACTACAGTTTTATCATGTTGATATTCAAAAAAATAGTGATCCTAACCTAGAAGGACTAGGAGATACTCCTCAAAAGCTTGAATTCGTTAATGATTTATTATTATACAATTCTGGAAAGAATGTGTACAAAGATTTTGTGATTAGCCATACCCTAAACATTCCCCAGTATGTAAAAGAGGATGAGGAACGTATTTCAGAGATAGGTAAGTTGTAATATTCACTTGTATTTAGCACTACAAAACTCATTCTAAAAAGGAATGTGGCATATAGGGATTTATTAATTGTATTCATAAAATGTAATAAACTCAATAATATCCAAATTAACATCTACTTTATTGTACCCATTTGTAATAGTAGTAGAAATAATTGAAATATTTTCAAATTACCTTGTTAAAAACAGGTGCTGCTCCACATTCAATCAGCGAGAGGTCAACACTGTTAAAAGCTCAAAAGCAAGATTACTTTTATTCACCTCAAATAGGGGAAGTGCCTGCCTTGGATGTACCACTGGATTTACCAGATCTCCCAGGAATAGCAAATGATCTCCACTATGATGGTGACTTTATTTCAAGTATAGCCCCTTCAGCTGATATGCCTCCGCCCACATTAGAGCTAGATTTTGATACAAGCAACAGTTTGCCAAACATCCCTCAAGAAAATTTAGAAATTGAGAAATATGATGAAATTCCTAATCATGAGTTACCTCCAGTACCTCAGGTACTTTTTTTTGTTTTATACTGATTTGGAAAATTTTGCTACAGAAAAAGAATATCAAGTTGATGGAATGGAATAATGCTTTATTCATCTTTAATTTGTTCATATTGTATTGATCATTCAGTTTGACAAAGATTTTAATTTATTTTTTTAAATTATGAATAGGTCATTTGGATCTGGGAGTTTACTGATTTTAGTTATCTAAGCACACATTAACTTTGCTTGTCCACCATTCAGCATAATTTTGGTAGTGAATATCATATTTTGTGATTATAGTTATAAATATGATTTTGTAACTTAGTTTATTGGCAAAATATTTAAATGTCAATTGGTTTTTTCATATGGACAAATAAATGAAACTCAATTTTTTGAAGTAATCAAAATTAAGTCTTACATAAAATATTTATTGACTAGGAACCTCCTCTTAAATTACCTTCTCCTCCAGCAGAAGTTCCAAAACCTGAGATACCTGTTGAAATTCGTAAAACAGAGCCTAAAAAACCTCCAGAATCAGTACCTGCTCCAGTCAGTAATGCAGCTTTACCTTTGGCGAATGATGTTCGATCCAGTTTGATGGAAGCTATTAGAAACGTGGGAGGAAGTGGTAAAGCTAAGCTCAAGTCTATTCAACATAAAAATGAGTTAAACACTACAGAAAAAGCACCTCAGGTAAGAAATATATTTCAAATTTTATACTGTTCAAATATGTGTTGCGTTCGCTGTGAATCCCTTTAATAATAATTAAATCAGCATTTATTAAGTAATGTGTCTTAATATTTGTTTATATTTTTTATCCTTGAAAATTTGAAACCCATTTATCACCACAGGGTTATACAATGTACCAAGTTTAAAGTTTGTAGGTAGTGGTTTTTTGAGATATGCTCAGAAAACTAACCTAACAGCGTCATCTTCAAAGGGCGCTAGTTCCCTTAGGAGGAACTTTTGGATAAGGGTAATTTAGGTTAGATGGACATAAAATCACATCTAGTATATGTAGTTTTTCTTTTGGCAGAAGAGTTTCTGGACACCCTGTATAGGGTGTTCCGTCCCAGGTAAGCATGGTCAATGCTTGGAAGCGGATAGATCAGGTCAAAATAATATAAGTGTATACAAATGTTGACGAGGCAGCTGTATTATTTTCATTTTAAATTAATGCAAGTGATAGGAAGGTAGTAATTAACTATTCATTGTTATTTTTAGTTTTAGGGCATCTACCTCAAACTGAAAAGAAAATGTATAATCCACAGACGAAAATTTATTACAGGCAAATTATATAATTTTATATTGTATATTAAAATTACTTAAAATATACATCTTCCCACAATCAATTATGCAAAAAGTGAATATTGCAATGCAAGTAGCTAAATATCAGAATACTTTAACAGTTTAAAAATACTTGAAGTACCTGTGATGAAATATTAACGTTATATATACAGGGTGGGGCAATCTTCTGACATCGGAGGATTACATCATTGTGGTAAGAGATAAAACTTCAAGGTATTGTGTGAGCTAATACAGTTACTGAGGGCACATTTTGAAAATACTTTCGATTCTACAGGGTGTTCCAAAACCACGTAGCAGCACAAACTTACATTTTTTTAAATGAAACGTACTATATTTTGTTCAAGAATCGAAAAGATCTCACCGAGAGCATTACAAAAATATCTGATTCTAATATATTATATGGGTGTTTTAAAAAGATTTGGCCAATTATTGGCAAAAAAGACCTCTTCTTTAACACTCTGCTAAACAGTAAATCAAAATAAATCGACAGGTCTTTGTATTCAATTGTCATTCACATATCATTGGCTGTGCTCAGTATTAATTACTTTTTTTATCTGTGGCTTCTTTAATACAGGGTGAAACAAAACGCAAATCAAGCAATATCTCAAAATTTTTAAATGAATCACCCTATAAGTCTTTTTACAATTTGTTAGTATAATTAATAATCTTTCAAACGGTATAGTACATTCAGGGTATAAGTTTATGGGAAATCGTAAATATTTTATGATAATGGTCAAAAACAAGTATTTTACGTACACAAATTAAATGGTATTAAATTTTTACATGCAACGTTTTGTAAATTTTAACATTTCTAGGGCATACATTTTAATCGTAATTTTGGATGCATCTACAATATCTAATCACTGAAATAAAATGTTTGTTAATACCGTAGGTACCTGGAATCACCAAAATTTTTATATTTATGCATGTTTCACTTACAAGAATTGTTATTATAGGCTTGTTTGAGAAAGGGCGGAACATAATCAAGCCATATTTTTTATTATATCAAGTGGGCTACTGTCAAAATAGTATCTACTAATAAATGTCAAAGAAATATTGCTGTATTCTACGTTTGTGTTGTTAGGTTTAAATAATAAATAAATATAATGAATTTTCCGCAGGAAGACATGATCAATATGATTTACGTGTTAGGAGAATCTTCAAAAAATTGTTTACTCGCTTCAAGAGTATATCGTGAAAGATATCCCAATCGAAGACATCCAAATGAAAGAGCTTTCTTAAGACTTAAGGAAAGATTCGACACATCAGGTAATGTTTCCTATCAACCTCATGCTCTTCCAAAACGTGTTTTCAATGAGGACAACGAATTTTTAGTAATGACAAATTTGGTTGAGAATCCTAATACAAGTACTAGAAAACTTAGTACTGAATTAGACATGAGTAGACGAACAATAGGAAGAATAATAAAAACGAATAAATTTCACCCGTACAAAATACAGATGCACCAAGAGCTTTTAGAGAGAGATTTTCCAATAAGAATAAATATTTGCGAGTGGTTCAGTGGATTAATTAATGGATATCCAGATTTTTTAAGAAATGTTTTACTTAGTGACGAGGCCACGTTTCACAGAAATGGTTTCGTCAACCGCCATAATTTTCATTTTTATTCAGATAGTACCAAATTTGTTTCGTACAACGACCCAAACTAAATGGTCCATAAATGTGTGGGGAGCAATCGTAGGAGATACAGTGATAGGGCCATACTTTTTTGAAGGTAGCCTCACTGGAAGAAGGTATTACAATTTTCTAAAAAAACATTTGGGAGAATTATTGGAGGAAGTTGATTTAAACACAAGAGTTAACTTGTGGTTCCAACAAGATGGAGCATCTGTACATTACGTTCGTTGTGTACGTCGGTGGTTAAATAGACATTTTACCGACAGATGGATAGGACGTGGTGGACCAATTTCGTGGCCTCCTCGATCTCCAGATCTCACACCGATGGATTTCTTTTTATGGGGATACATCAAGCAACTTGTGTATCAAACAGAACCCACTACCAGAGAAGACATGAAAGAAAGGATTCGTAACGCATTTTCCACAATAACTCCAGCTATGTTAGAAAGAGTAAGATCCTCGTTTTTGAAAAGAATTGAGAAGTGTATGGAAGTAAATGGTCGCCATTTTGAACACTTAGCATAAACTATACTTATTATGAAATGTCAATGTTTATTTATGTAAATGTAAGTGTTTTTATAATGTTGGTTTCCATAATTGTTAGTTTTTTAAAAATAGAAAATGTTGGAAAATAAATACAATTTTGCATCTTACATAACTAAGATATACTGTTTGTGATGACTTAATTATTTCGTAAAGACTGCAAACTGCTCTTATATTTATTAGTACTATAATGACATTAGCCTACTCACAGTAAACAAAAATATTGCTTCCAACATAATTCCGATTAAGTCTTTCCTTTCTCTAATGGTAAGAGTAAAAGTGAAAGATATTTTAGATGCATCCAACATTACGATTAAAATTTATGCCTTAGACGTTGCATGTAAAAATTTAATACCATTTAATTTGTGTACGTAAAATACTTGTTTTTGACCATTATCATAAAATATTTACGGTTTTCCATTAACTTATACCCTAAATGTACTATATCGTTTGAAAGATTATTAATTGTACTAACAAATTGTGAAAAGACTTATAGGGTGATTCATTTAAAATTTTTGAGATATTGCTTGATTTGCATTTTGTTTCACCCTGTATTAAAAAAGCCACAGATAAAAAAAGTAATTAATACTGAGCACAGCCAATGATATGTGAATGACAATTGAATACAAAGACCTCTTGATTTATTTTGATTTACTGTTTAGCAGAGTGTTAAAGAGGAGGTCTTTTTTGCCAATAATTGGCCATATCTTTTTAAAACACCCATATAATATATTAGAATCAGATATTTTTGTAATGCTCTCGGTGAGATCTTTTCGATTCTTGAACAAAATATAGTACGTTTCATTTAAAAAAATGTAAGTTTGTGCTGCTACGTGGTTTTGGAACACCCTGTAGAATCGAAAGTATTTTCAAAATGTGCCCTTAGTAACTGTATTAGCTCACACAAAACCTTAAAGTTTTATCTCGTACCACAACGATGTAATCCTCCGATGTCAGAAGATTGCCCCACCCTGTATATATGCATTACTGTATATATTTCCATTCCTTTTCTTCGTGTCTTTCCATTCACATTGACATAACGTAGAGATGGGAGCGTGTTAGATCGACAAAGCGATACCCATACATATTAAGTCCTATGATCGGTAAAAAAGTGGCCAGTTCTGTATATTGTTATCTTGTTTGTTTTTAATGAATATATTTTTTACAGGGTAACGACTTAATGGCTGATTTACATAACAAACTTTTTATGAGACGAAAGGGAATTTCAGGAGCAAAACAAATTCAGGATACTCCTATTGATGCAGATTCCACTTTATCACGAATATCTTCCATGATTCCTCCACCTGAGCCAAAAGCTGATCCTGAGTCAACGTCAAATGATGAAGAAGAGTGGGATTGATGAAAACTAACATGTTAAAAATAAATAAATATGATGAATTTATAAATTAACTCAATAGGACAAAATAATTAAATCCAAAAGACAAATATTAAAATAGAATCAATCTTATTTTGTAATGTGTTGACATTAATCCAGTGTTGACAGCGTCCATTTAAATATAAATGTAGGATTACTTTTTTTATTAGGTGTAAATTCATCATATATATCGAATTTAATGGAAACTCTTTACATTTTAGAATATATTATCGTATATAAGAAACAACTATATTGATTTATTTGCAACATTTTTATTTATATTATTTTGTTATACAATTTTAATCATTTGTTAATTTGTGTCAATAAATGTAAGAAACCAATTATTCAAAGTTATCGGGAACATAATAATAGGTCATTAGTGTGCCTTCATTTTTTATATAATGAGAATGGACAAGCAGGTTAGATTTGAGGCGAGTGGGGTGTATTAGGCCCTCCACTGCGACTCGCAAGAGTCAATTGTGGCTTACACCTATTGAAATTTCACCATACGAATTCAGCTTATTAACAAAGCATTTGGTGAATGATATTTCAGGTCTTACAGTGAGATAAGAGACCCTGCCAAACATCAAATACCAGATTCGGGCCGCAGCGCTGTTTGATCATCTTCAAAGACGACACGTCGGATTTTCCGATAATTCAAGTCTTATACAGGGTGTTTCATAGTTAAACCACCATAGGTTAACTGCAAGTAGGGGACACTTTGGTGGTTCCAAATAGCCTTGGTTAATTGGTCTAACATAATTATTAACAGAGATACAGGGTATTTTATTCATTTAGTCCAATGCTTTTGAAGGCCATAACTTTAGAACCACCATAATATATTTCTTTCATTTTTGGTAAGGATATATTGCATTGATAACACAATAAGATAGTGTAATAAAAATAATTATAATCCAGGTCTGGTTGGAGAAAAATTTGCAAAATTCGATAATCTCCAAAACAACACCCTGTATATCAGAATTTTTAAAATCCAATAGATTATTCGAAGAGAACAGAAAAAATAGAGCGGCTCCAAAATATTTTTCGAAGTGCACATCCCGTTTTACTGCTCAACTTTTAATGTCAAAGTTATTTAAATGTATCATTGACATTTTCGTACGTAATAACTTTAGAACCACCGAATAGATTTATTTCATTTTTGGTAGGTCTAAGTTACATAAGCATCAAAATCTTATCATGTAACAAAAACAGTTATAATCCAGGTTCGGATTAAGAAAAAAAAATAATTTATCAAGATTTTTATAAATCAATAGTTTATTCCAAAAGAACAGAAAAAATTGAGTTACACGGAATGTCAAATTATTTTAATAATTGTTCGAAATGTCCACCATTTTGTTCTATGCATTTACGAACTCTTTTTAAGATGTTTTGTGTTGCTTGTCTTATCATTAATGCATTTGCCCTGATTTCCTCGCAAGCATCATCAATTCTTTGAATAAGATCTTCTAAGCTGTTTATCTCAGTAGAGTATACTTTGGCATTCAGATATCCCCAAATATGATAGTCCACTGGGTTAAAATTCGGCGACCGGCAAGGCCAATTATTGGGCCCGCCTTTCCCTATCCACATGTTTCTAAAATTCTCGTCTAGAAAAGTTCGCACAATTACCCTAAAGTGAGGCGATGCACCATCGTGCTGGAAATACATTCCTCCAATTTCCTCATTTTCTAATAGCACTGGTAACATATTTTGCAAAATAGTTGTCCCCTGTTAATGTACGGGATAGGACATATGGTCCAATAAGGTGATTATCTAAAACTCCACACCAAACGTTAACCGAAAACCTATACTGGGAATGTGTTTGTCTTGTAGCAAAAGGATTTTCATAATCCCAAACATGGGAATTTCGTAGATTGTAAACCCCATCCCTTGTAAATGTGGCCTCATCAGTGAATAGGCACCTGCTAACTATTCTTCTCCTTCTAAGTATCCACCGACTAAAGTCTAATCGCGGTTCCAAATCACGTGGTTCTAGTCTTTGAACCTGTTGAACATGATAAGGGTAAAAGCTAAATTTTTTAATCTCCTCCAAGCGGTAGTATGGGGTACATTTAATGCGTGGCCAATCCTTCTTGTACTGATTGTTGGGTTGTTGTCAACCATAACTGGAACAAAATGAAATTATGGCACTGGAGGAGACTAATTTAGTATCACATATTAATGTAATGAACAAAAGGGAAATTTTTAATCGACTCTTAATATCTATTAAATAAAATTTAATATCTTTACTTTACCTAGTATATCATCTTCAACATTCAAGTGTTGTCTTTCACCATAATCATTGGTTGTCGCTGTAGGAAATCTACCATGTTGCCGACTGTAATCAAATACTCTCGAAAATGTCTGGTAATGAGGAGTGCGACGATTAAGAAAGCGTCTTTCATATTCCCTTACTGCTTCTCTACCATTTCCGTTACAAAAGCCATACACAAATAGTATGTCTGCATATTCTACATTTGTAAATTTACGAGGCATAATTAATTATTATTCAAAATGATCTAAATTATTTCGTGCGACATTTACTAACAACAAACGATTAACTACCAATAACAAAACGAAATGCCAAAGTTTTCCGTACTTCAACAGTTTACGCCTATTTGATAATTTTTCTGTTCCTTTAGAATATTAGACCTACTTGATAATTGTTAATGATTTTGACTTGAATATTTTAGTAAGTGTCCACTTCGAAAAACATTTCCGTGTAACTCAATTTTTTCTGTCCTTTTGGAATAAACTATTGATTTATAAAAATCTTGATAAATTTTTTTTTTCTTAACCCGAACCTGGATTATAACTGTTTTTGTTAGATGACAAGATTCTGATGCTTATGTAACTTACACCTACCAAAAAATGAAAGAAATCTATAGGGTGGTTGTAAAGTTACTACGTACGAAAATGTCAATGATACATTTAAATAACTTTGACATTAAAAGTTAAGCAGTAAAACGGGATGTGCACTTCGAAAAATATTTTGGTGCCGCTCTATTTTTTCTGTTCTCTTCGAATAATCTATTGGATTTTAAAAATTCTGATACACAGGGTGTTGTTTTGGAGATTATCGAATTTTGCAAATTTTTCTCAAACCAGACCTGGATTATAATTATTTTTATTACACTATCTTATTGTGTTATCAATGCAATATATCCTTACCAAAAATGGAAGAAATATATAGGGTGGTTCTAAAAATATGGCCTTCAAAAGCATTGGACTAAATGAATAAAACACCCTGTATCTCTGTTAACAATTATGTTAGACCAATTAACCAAGGCTATTTGGAACCACCAAAGTGTCCTCTACTTGCAGTTAACCTATGGTGGTTTAACTATGAAACACCCTGTACACTGGCCAAAACTGTTCTTGTAGTGCGGGTATTTAATGTTTTTTTGCAAAACTTATCGAGTTGCCAGTTGTAGGTACTGATCCGATAAAACCACCTGCGGCACCCTCCCAGCACTTTCATTACCAGAATGACCAGACACTTACCTGAATCTACCCATTTAGAAGAGTCTGTTTTGGCAGTTTGATACCAACAATAGGTATACGGTAAGAAATAAGTGCTATTACAGTCGCTCGCTTGTCCAAAACAAATTTTATGTTAGAGATTGGTTTTCTCCAAGTTCTCAACAGATAAATCAATTGAGTAAATTTCCTCCTGAAATACCGTTGCATAGGACCCTATACAGCTAACGGTCACTGACTTGGTAGAGACAGTTGGATATAATTTAGAATGATATATCAAATAACATCTATTGTGCTCATAAAATATGACATTTTCGTCAGTTAATAGTTAGCCTAAAACTAAACAATAGCTGGGTAGGCACAAAGATTTCTGACATTTTCTTAGAAATGTTTTGACTTTCCCAAAATTTTCCTCAATTTAAGCTAAAATTTTAGAGTTAAATTCAGGTCAAAATTTTTTTATCTTTAGTTGATGGTTTCCTCGAAAACGAAAAAATGCCTAAATAAAAATTACATTAGATCATTCATCATGGAAAACAGGAGCAGTTTTTACTCTAAGGGTTAAAAAAAACATTGAAATAGTAATAATAATTTACTCCCAAACATCACAATTTTTGAAACTAAATTTATGAATATATAAATATTTTATTCACATCGACTGATACAAGTTAAAATATGAAGAAATAAAAAAAATTATAAAACATAACATAAACAAGTAATAATAGACAAACTTTTTCAAATAACAATCACAAAATTAAGATTTAAAAGGTGAAAAAGTACAAAAATAAGTAGTTTTCCTAAAATTTGTTGTAGTTACACAGGTGACACAAATACAGCATCGAGCAATGATTACAAAATCAATGTAACCTTCTAAAAGTTTCTTTCTCATGTCAGCACACATCTGACAATTTAACACCCCCCCTGACCTTACCTTAGTAATTGAATTGGGTAATGCATACACAGAGTGATGTAATAAGATTAATATAAAGTATATATACAGGGCGTCCCACGACGTTTTGACAAAGCAACGAAATCTCGGAAACGACAAGTATGAAATTTCAGAGTTATAAACAAGTGAAACTGATGCTTATATTAATTATAGAAAGTCTTGCATTTTTCTTATCATTTCCGGTCACGTGGCCCCAACAAAATTTTGTTAAATGGGACAACCGGTATATGATTACATTTTTGGATTCATCTTTCAAAAACAAATTCAAGGATACCATATATCATAATTGGGATTACTTGACAGGTCTGTCGTACTGCAAACACCCGAAATGATTATTGCTAATTTGACGTTATGCTCCGTGGTAGCTTTCTCAAAAAATTTATTTTATTAAAGAATGACCGTTTTACGATAAATATCAGAATCCCGTTTTTCGGTAAAATGTAATTCAATGTTTGCCAGGGCATGTAGCCCAGAGAATAGCTGTTGCTTTATTGTAAAACGGTTAAAATTAGGCTATATTGGTTTATTTCATTAACCTATACTAGGGTTATAGTTTTAGGCGATATTTTTTTTCGCTCCTACCTGAAAATCTGATAATTTATAGAAAAAAAAATTCTTGTTGGAAAAAAAATTTCAAGTCAGTTAGAGGCTTCGCTCATTCAATGATTCGATTTCCCATATAAATAACACAGGAAAAATTTGTTTTTTGGTTTCAACTCGATTTTTCGGAAATAAAAAAAAATGTAGGGATTTAAATTTGCTACAAAAAAGTTGCTTTGAGCAAACACTCCAATCAAAAGTTTTTGAGTTGTAGAGCTGGAAAGGTTATTTTAAAAAATGTACACGTCGTAAATGATACTGCTGAACGAAGATTTCAATTAATGGAATAATATAATTGGAGTTTAACTTATAATGAGGAACAGAAACAATACTTATTGCAAGTTGTAGCAATTCATAAAAAGCAAATTCCGAATGCTGAGAAGCAAACATTAATGTTATCAACAACTCAGAAATGAAAGCAAAAAAATAATTACAGTAATTCTAATGATTTATACATTGAAATTTATATTTATTTACTAAATACAAAATATAGTCTATAAATAACAATTTAATAATTGTAGCGTTTATTGTAAATAATATTTAATGTAAGATCAACAAATTCCAATTTCAAAAAAAATTGGTATCAATTATTATTAACATTCACCTTTCCAGCTCTACAACTCAAAAACTGTTGATTCGAGAGTATTTGCTCAAAGAAACTTTTTTGTAGCAAATTTAATTTCCTACAAAAGCTTTATACTCATTTTTTCCAAAATTTTTTTTAATACCCACAAATTGAGTTGAAACCCTAGAAAAAAAATTTCCTGTGTTATTTATATGGGATATCGAATTTTTGAATGAGCGAAGCCTCTAATTGACTTTTTCCCAGCGGGATTTTTTTTTCTATACCTTCTAAAATTTTCAGGTAGTACCGAAAAAAAATATCGCCTAAAAATGAAACCCTTATATATTTATAATATATAATTTTAGAAGAAATATTTGCCAACTATATCCAAAACGGATCTTTTAAGAAACAGCTGATATAGCTCAGGAAGATCAATGTATTAATAATCTCAGTATAATATATGCACATTTTTTGGATTTAGAAAAA